>JAUMHD010026882.1:16059-121184 GCA_032359135.1 Ulvella scutata
CAGCCTAGCAGAGGTCGCCCCCCCCCCCCCCCGCTCCATTGCTTCCAGAAAACCACTGCCACCTCTTGGTCTGTGTCCACTGCGTCCCCGAATTCTCCATCCATCCTGCAGAGTTGCTCGTTGGTCTTGCTGCGGGCCACTGTGTCATTGCAGCACACATGCTGTGGATTTATGCTGCTGTTACTGCCAGGTTGCCCCCATGAGTAAATATCTTTCAGCCTGTACCCCATTATACATCACTCTCTGCAGCCTTTGTGTTTGTTCTCCTGGTCTCATGTAACTCGTAGCTGTTTTGTACGCTCAAGATACTGATGCCATGTACAACACACCCCTGCCCCTGAAGTGCGCTGCCCTTCGTAGCACACATGTTACAGGTCACACATGTTACAGGTCAGGTAACGCTACCTAGGTCTTAGGGAACTCACTGTGTTTGCACTTATGCGACACTGAAAAGCACACATTGTGAGAGCTTGAAGCATCAGGCTTGAGGCGACAGGGTTCCCTTGACTAGTGGCATCATCCCGCTCATGGTTGTGAGGAGTGATACAATCATCCACAGAACCAGCGGTGAGTATGATGACGTCAGTGGGTGGAGATCAGATGGGCCTGCATGTAGTGCAAGGCATCCTGCGGGCCAAGTTGGTCGGCAGCAAAATCCCAACACCATAACGGCTGAACTCTTGGTACGCGGATACTTCCAAGAGCACTAACTGCCACACTACTCAGCCTGTTCAGTAGCGATGTTTGGGGCAGGGGCTTGAAGCAAGGTGGCAGAAGAGGTGTGAGACAAAGGCGCACTGGGAGCGGGAAGCAATCGCGCCGCAGTCAAAGTCCGGGGACTAACAGCCCCCACAGGACGAAAAGATACAGGAGGGGATGTGCCTAGCGCCGAAGAGCAGGAGTACATGTAACCAGAGCAAAAACCTGCAGGGTGCCCGCGGGCAGGAGTGTGGCAGAAGCCGCAATGTGGCAGATTTGGGAGCTTTTGGCAATCCAGTCAGCCCCAGCAAGTCAACCACTCTCAGGAAAATGCCTGTCGCTCGTAAGACTTTGCGAGGATATAGTCGAGAAGCTTAACAGTATAGTTATGCTTCAGCCTTGCTGTGCCGGGTGACAACGCGAAGCTGTGTGCTCATGCAAAAGCTGTGTTACATGTACAGTCTCTGGGCATGTGCATCTTCACATGCGAACACAGGCCACATTCTACATAGTGAGCAGAGACAGCTCTTATCCGCATGCTGGCTTTGGGGTTGCATTGCACTGAAAGCAGCACCACTGAGGCGCACAATCTCACATTTGGCAGCACCAACCATGTCTTGTCCTGACACTCTCAGCGACAGGACATCACAACCACTCTGTTCAGCACATGAATGCATCAACGCGTACCAGATCGCGCTTTTCGCCACAACACGGCAAGAAGTACATTTGCCACTTTCCTTTCAACATCAAACGCCGATGAAGCAATCTAAGTACTTCCACCTGTGTGGAATCTTGCATTCTCACACAATGCACAACATAGAAGCTGCAACCACACTCTCATCACGATCCACCACGAAGTTGTGACTGGTAGCGGACATATTGATTGTGTCAGTTCAGGGTATACATACAGCACCCAGTGCTTCTCTGAACAGTACATCTTTGCTGCCAGGAATGCAGCGCCTGACAACGTGAAGCAACCGCAGACCGTAGAGTGGCATCTTGGCACTATCAGCCTGTCAGAACACGTCAGATGCCGTCATGTTTCATCTGGGCTTGCCTACATGTCAGTCTGGGTTGCTTGTCACAACTGCAGAGCCTGACAGTGCACATCACAGCGCAGGAAGTGGCTATCTTTCGTTGCCAAACTTAATCTTGTCGGTGTCTTGCAGGCCAGACATGACCAGGTAGAAGATCCAAAGGAAGAACAAGATCGTGGCCACCCCAGTACGCCAGAAACCCCGACCACCCAGCTCACCTCCTCGGAATCGTTTGATGATCAGTAGGATGAGGCACACAGTTGCGCAGACCTGTAACAGCTTACAGCTCACATGAGAAGTGCATGTTGGGCTACTGTTAACGCAGTATCATAGATCATTAATGCAGTATCAGATGTTGCTGTCAACTGCATTGACGTGCTCATCAGAAAATGCAGTCCCATCCAGCCTTGGCGCAACTTGGGCATCACGAGGCAACACGAAGTTGGATGCAGTTATTGTCAGCAAGTGTAATAAATAATCAGAAGAACTTACCATAAATATCAGAACTGAGAAGGATAAGGGGCCCGCCGGGGTGAGGTATCCTTCGCCCCTCGATGCATAGTAGAGTGTTGCAATGAGCCATGGGAACCCAAGGCCTGCAAACATGAGCCACACTACTTAACTGTCAGCCCATCTTCGGCAAGGCTATGCATCATCACATAGTACAGCAGTGCAGTGAAGTAGAGAAAGAGTGGATGTACCTAGGAAGACGTTCACACAGTTGGAGCCTGTGACGTTGCCAATGGCTGCATCAGCATCATCAGCCTGAACTGCTGCTTGGTGAGATGCAAAGGTGTCAGGAAGACTGGTGCCAACTGCAACGAATACGATGGCAGTCATGAGGTCAGAGAGCCCCACAGCACACCCAAACATGCTCGCAATGGGCGCAACAAAGTATGTGAGTCCGCCAATCATGAGCAGCGACACGACGAAGCAGGGGCCCCCGCTGTGCATCTCAGGTGGGGGCACCACTGCAAACATAAGCTTCCAAGTGATGGAGATGTAGTGGAAGATGATGTTTGAGGTCTGCAGTTCCTGTAGCTCGCCATCTTCGTCGAGCTCGCGGCCAGGAATCACCGCATCGCGAAACTGCTGGATCCAGTCGGCTATGTGGTTGCCATCGCCACTTTCCTGATTTTCCAGGATCCGGTCCACAAGGGAGTTCATGTTGTCAGCACGGCCATCTGACACAATCTCAATGCTGCATATTGCTCTCCTGCGGGAGATCTGCAAGCACAGAGTAACTTGTACTCCGGCTGAGAGTAGATGTGGAGGGCCGAGGAATGGAAAAGCAGGTATTGTCTCCTCTCTTACTAACTGGCAGGCAGCATGTAGGCGAAAAGCTAAACATACAACTATCACATTATTCCCACCACTCCACTCGAAGACACAACAGCAGTATCATGAAAGCTTTTCCATGAAGGACTCTAGGCCAAACTGCAGGTATTGCACCTTGAATAAAAAGAGCAAGTGGTGAGGAGAGGAGAGGGCATTCATCAGGTACACACCTGGATGCCTGATTGTTCACTGATAGCTTTGAGGCACAGTGTGAACATGCCGATTCTTGGAGTTCCAATGAGAGGGATAGTGATCATCTTCATGCTTTCACCAGATTCAAATGTCAGACGACCAGAAGTGTGCTCAAAGTCAATGCCTGAAAACATGCGTATTGGTCATGCTCGACCAAATGATAGATGACGCAGCACTTGTTTGATCACTGGTTATTTGTCCCCTAAGATACTGCAATTCGCTGGCTATTATGAATGACCAAGAATTGAAGGACTAGAGATTACTAAGAGTGCGCACCAGAGGCTGCAGTGTCAGTCTGTGTTGCATAAGTGACTGTGACCGCCCCACTACAACCACCCTTTCGGATGACAGGCACCTGCACAGTCTCCTTGGTGCAAGCCACAGAGATGTGCGTCTGGGGGAATTGCAGCACTCCAGACTCTGTAGTGTCAACGATTGTCACTCTCGCCTGCATGACATTACTCAGTTCGATCGGAAGGCAACAGGGTCATAGCCTTGATTTGTAGCTGTCAACATTTGTAGGCAGTTTCATTCCAGGTATGTTTGAGGGGTGGGTTGAGCTACTTTCAATCAGGTTTCTTTGCAAGACGCGGTATGTTGGAGAGCACCAGTCAAAAGGCAGGGTGCAATCGTACGGCGGATTCCGAAGTAAGGTCTACAACTACAACAGACACAATGCGGCACTGTGGACAGTGCTGATGGACCTGCAGATAAGTTGCATGATGAAGGATCGAGGTTTTGATCCTTGCTTCATGCAGACCTCGTATAAAGACATGCGACCAACTGAAGTGGCCAAAAAAAAAAAGAGCAAGGACAGGATACGTACAGTTGGCTTCTGGATGTGCACAGTGTCTGGAGATGGTTCACTGAGGTCCACAAAGAAGTCCTCGTCTGCTTCAACAAGGTCATCTTCAAACACCACAATCTCAATGACCTGCACTCTCACACCTCCTCATGCGTGGTACACAGCAGATAGACCACACACCAATCAGCATGCATCCATGCGTACCACTCTGGGGATACGATACCATGTACAATTTTGTGCAACACGCACTCCAGCTGTTGGGTTGTCTATTGGCAAGCCATATTTTTGTAGGTAGGCCAGTGGAGCATGCATACCTGCGTGGAAACACCAGGCTCAAAGCGAAGCTGGCCTGAGGTGGCGGCATAGTCGTCCCCTCCACGAGCAGAGCCATCACGAGTAGTGTAATTGGCTGTCACAGGAGATGACTTTGCTGATGCAGGCCTGCACAACAAATAATGGTCAACGTTGCAGTCAGTACTTGGGCCCACTTGCATGTTTAATTGTTGGCATGTCCAGCACGCTCAGCAGGGCACACAAACTACCCCCATCTCGCAATCCCATGGTATATCTGGCTCCTCGAGGACGCGGCCTGGCGCCGTAACCTTCCATAATGGGGGTAAAGATTAGGAGCAATCATCTTGAGCATCACTTGTGACCACAGATGCACAAGCTACCACAGAAAGCAGCACATGAGGTACGGTATTGCTCTGTTCATGTCAGTGCACTGCAGAGGAAAGCAAGAAACTGGATTGCAAAGTTGTAGCACCTGGAACAGTGAACCATCAGTCTGATCCCTTTCTGGGATTCAAGCACTCGGTACTCATCACTTGCAAACATCAGCTTCGGCACTTGATCAAGGTTAGATGTGGGGGGGGCACTGCTGCGCTGGAGTTCCTGTTTTGATGCTCTTGCAACTTGCGCAGGCGAGGGATAGGCAACAGCGAGATGTGTGCGACCGGTCAGTGCATTGCGAGCATTGATGCGGTAATGCAGCGCTGACATGTCACTCTTGGCTTGCTTGCTCTGCAGACATTACAGTGCTGTAATCCTGGTTCCTATTGCTGATGTGTGTGCAGAGGGTGCAGCTGGAATGCTTGGAAACCATGCGTGAAGATCTCACCAATGTGCAGGAAAGAAGATTCGAAAATCTGTCGAATACAAGAATGAAAGCACATCAAGTAGAAAGAGTTGCCAAGGAAGCATGTGTGCAGCATGGAAGCCTCCTAGTGCACCAGACACATCCGCTCACGGTGACTCATACGAATGTTCCTGAAAGAACTAGAGAAAGAAAACTTTCACACCTGAACTGCACGAACGACAGACTGAATGTCTTCTTCTGAAATATCTGCATCAAGCCCACAGCGCTCTCGACGGGACCGCAGCTCAGCAAGCTGCTGCATCACAGCTGAGCGGTCGATAGATGCTCGATCATACCAAGGTGGTGCACCGCTGGCAACACGATCAAGGTCACCTGCTCCACTGAAGCTGCTGCCTGGGCCCCGGATGCTCCCCTGGCGGAATGAAGCGCGCAAGGGATGTGATCGGGCAGGAATGCTACCATTCCTTGACATTATGCGGTGGAAGCGGCCCTGCAAAACACTACATTCAGTCATATTGCTATGCTTTTGTGCTACTGACAACCAACATATGCTTATCATCAACCGAAACTACCCAATGTGTGGGTTCTGACAAGCAACCAAATGCATGGACTAGCAGCCATTTGGAGGGCTTGTCACCTCGGCGATGATTTGAGCAACCTGGCTGTCCTCCATCTCGTGCGCAAGGTGGGTGTGGTGGGAGAGATATGCATCAATCTCCTCTTTGGTTACAGTGTACTCTTGCCCTGCCATGCCTGTGCCATGTGCTCCCACAACCACCTGCGGTGCAACACATCATCAGAGGTTTCCAATGACGTGTACGTGAGTATGTGTGACCTGGGATCCTAAACAACGTCTATTAGTTTTGTTTCGTTGTGCTAGAAGTGCAACTCATGGCAACAATCTTTGACTTTGCCAATTGGCCTTGTATACAACATGAAATACCAGTTATGTCTTGCAATGAACACAGCGCTGCCATCTGCACTCAGGGTCAAACCACTTCAGTACCTGGTACAACCGTGGCTTAGTCAGCTGATCATCATCACTGCCATCTTCATTCTTGGGCTTCCATGGCTTGCGGTCAAGCACATAAGCTACGCCAACCAAGAGGGGAAGGAAGAGCATTGTGAGAACTGCTTCCAAAACAGTCACTTCGTCTGGAGTCCAGAACGTGTACACAACCAGCATCCAGAAGTACGCAAACAGAGACATGAATGCGGTCCACAGGAACACTGGAAATTCGGTGACGGTTTTGGTTTGGCCTTCTGGCACGGCAATAATGCAAATGGCACTGATCAGGAGTAGGTTGAATGCAGCAGAACCTGCACACACAGTATTGATGTGTGATGAATCAACACACGACCCTTGGCATACAGTGGCCACCAGAAGTTGCTTACAAAAGAATGACCTGCGTCTAATATGCTGAGGAAGAGTGAATCAAAACGTGCATAAAACCAGTTGGCATGAACCTGTACAGGACAAGAATGACAAAAAAGAGAAAATGTCTTGTTTCAGAGCGCGAAATTTTCGTTGTAGGGGGCACACCGACGATAGTCGAGGGCCCAAGCTCGCCTGGAGTGTCCCCCAACGTCACCACCGTCTCAATTATCTGCAAGTGGTCCCAGCTTGGTGTCACGATGGCGGGCAGGAACTGGCAATTCACAGCAGCATACTCAAAGAGGGTATGGATCATCACCAAAGCAAGTGAACAGGAAAGTCTGGTCGCAGCAACCACACATAAGCCAGCTGAGAGCCGTACCGCAATCATGATTTCTGGTGCTGATGAGCCCAGGGCCATGAGAGTCAAATTCGCAACCGATGCGTTCCAAACTAACACTTTCCTGCAGGTGGACGGCTGATTTCAAGGTGCCACAAACAAGGATGTGCAGAGAAGCCCAAACAAGTGCATAGAGGTTCAGAGAGGCGTACACAGACACCTCTGTCCCATCTCGTCTATGCCTCTTCACTTCACGCTCCAGACTGGTGATGACCTCGATTGCTGACATGAATGTGTCGGAGATGATTGCAATCCCAAAGAATGACCATATCAGTGTGAGGCCGTACACAACTGCACAAGATTAAAAAAACGTCCAAATCTCCATCTTTCAACATCATCGAGACGATGGCATGTTTCCCTTCCCAGTTCATAATGCCAAGGACTTGTAAGTCGGGAACAATTGGAACGCACTGGCAAGAAACCAATTTGGAAGGAGATTGAATCCAGGAAGGAGGATTGTAGTGGCGGAGCAGGAGTCATAATCTCGGTATACAACACCGCCTTTGTCACCATACTCCCAGTAACAGGACTGCCCGTCTCTGTCATTCGAGCAGACCACAGCATCCATAACAAACTGTGGCAGTGCCTCCGCCATAGTGATACTGGATTACACCAATCAGTACCAAGACTCAGAAGGCTTCTTCGTGATGTTTTTGTCACAAGAAAGCCAAGACCCTGCAACTGTTCCCAGGTGGATATCTGCTTACAGACCTTCTGCAAAGAAGAAGCACTACTGCAGCCACTGTACGGGTGGGGTATGCAGAACAGAGCTACCGCGCAGCATATTATGTTCTCCGAATCGCGCGCGAGGAACCGTTTCCTTGCGCAGGTTGGAGTCGTGTTCAAATGTGGTCTGGCGTGACACACTGCTTCAGCGCCTTGACAGCTATCGTCACGACTCCTAAATACAATCCATGTTTGTGCCAACAATATGGTACATGAAGATGCAGTTGTGCTGCGTACGCGCATGGCTGGCGCCGATACCACCATGGCCCTCTTCGAACAGGTTGAAAGTGGGTATGCAAAGAAGCTCACGAGAACCCACCTGACAAAGTAAATATGCACTATGCTGTGCACACTGTGAGAATCTCACTCGGGCACGCTGCTTGCTGCGCAGTGTAGTACTTGATACAGACAGGCTTCTTCGGACATCTTATCTCCGCCCCGCCTCAATTGAGGCAAGATGACAGCTCCTCACTGCAGCGCTTCGCTGTTCATCTGCTGTATATCGCGTTGTATAGAACGCTTTAAAGTGGGCTGGTAAAAACGGCTAAAAGCCGGGCTGTTGGAATGGATCGCATGTGAACGCAGAAACCAAAGCGTACCCAGGGAAATATTGCATCGCAAAGTGCATCTATTGGCTATCAGCTTCTAATACTCCACCAGGTATGCCTTAGACATGTCTCAAGATCTTGATGCCGGCTGCATTGCTGTGAGGTGATGCATGCATCATCAGAGTCTGTGGCCTGATGGACCAGGAACGGTTGCTTTTAAAACGCTTCTGTGCACTTTTTGTTACTTCATGATGGTAAAGGCTTCATGGCGGTTCGTTCTCGCGGCCTGCGCACGACTCGTCTCCCACAGCGTGAACTCACTGTGGCCACGTGAGTTGGTGCGGTATATTCTTTCTGCATGACGGGGCAGGCAGTTTTCATTTTTGGTATCAGCTTGTGAAAGGTGCCATGGAACTGTGTCTCTTGTTGGTAACATGCAGAGGTGTGGCCGAGCAGCCAACTCAGAAGCTGCATCCATCGAGCACTCACAGTTGATGTCCATCCATCGAAGCACTCATAGTTGACGTCAATCGGGTCTTCAGCAGATTCAAGGGATCCTGGTGCTACGCAATGGCTTTCTAATGGTTAAAATTCCTTTTCATCATCACGGCAGAGTCACTGCATGTGCACAGTCACTAGTCATTGGTGACATTTCACACCTGCATGCTCGGTGAGCGTACTTTTCAGTGACGTGAAATCAATGTAAAGTATCGTTCGAACAAGAAAGATAGAAACGATAAGCACTGCCAAAATGACACAGTCTTGCTCATCTCCAGTCCAGCTGTTCTGGGTGAATATGCTCATACTTCATAGCTCGTTCACTACAGCTGCGGGCAGAAGACAGGCACAGAGAGAAGCTGAAGGTTACAGTAAGGTTCTGTATTGTGCCAAGAGTTTCAGTGCGTTTTGTTTCCAGACAGACTCGTGGGGACAAAGAACACTGACAACAACTGTGATGCAACAACTGTGATGCAACTCAGAAAGTGTGCAGATTCCAAACTCAGCAACCCAAGTCATGTCCTTGAACAGAATGAGAAGACATACTAAGTGGTAGGCCCGCACAAAAGCACTGCGGTACTTTGGCCAAACCTGCTGGGAATGAGGACCCCTGGCCCTTTACTTGCCCCCCACTCCTCAATCCGCTACTCCTTGGTCTTGACCTTTGTGGTTCTCTGCCACGGTCGTCCCCCCCATCGCCCCCTGCCCTCACTGTCACCTCTGAATCGACGCCCTCATCCCCCAAGCCCCCCCCGCCACCCGTATTCTGTCCCCCTCTAGCCCCCCCGGCCCGAACTCCCATCACTTCTGGCTCCATTTTGCTGGCACCCTTACCCGCCTGTTGCTGCTCGGGTGTCCTCCTGACGCGGTTCCGCGGCGTGCTCTCTCCTGGCGCCGGCTGCTCTTGATGGCACATCAACGACTGGACGGCCAAAGGTGGTGGGCCTTCTATTCTTTGCTGTTGTGGTACTCACGTGTGATGCTTGGGTGTAGGCTCTGGACGTGATGCCTGTGGTCGCCGTTAGCGTTTACTGCTTGTCTTGGTGTTTCCCGTTGCTTTGCTTCTGCACGAGGTGTGCGCGCAGGTTCTCTTGCTTTGGATTTAATCCTTTAGGAAGCAGATTGATGCTTATGGAACGGTGCACGTTTTGCACCCCTGTTCTGTGGCAGTAAAGATAAAAGTTGCATCGATAGCAGTAAAGATGTATGCCACTTTCTCTCAGGGTCGGAATGAACGTAGGCAACAGCGAGGACACCAGCAGCAATCAGCAGGCATTACACCGTTAGAAGCCGAAAAGGCCTGTGCATCATTAAATAAGCATGTTCAATCATCTGCGAATCACACAGCCTCGCAATAAAAAAACCTTACTCTCGTGACCCAGGAGGTTCTGCATCTCTATCCTAGACGCTGCCACGACCCATGAGGCATAGCTACCAATCAAGGCAAGGGGAGGCGCTCAAATTGGCTGATCTGAACGCTGCTAAAGGATTTGATCTAGATGCGATCGTACTTGAACACGTGAAGTTCATCTTTCTGACTGATCGCTGCAGGAGATTCCTGCTGCCATCCCGTATGGTAGCATTTTCTACAGCAAACTGGACTATGAAAGACAGGTGTCAGAAGTAAGTTAACCCGCCTTTTGTGCTTTCTTCTGTTTTTGCTTCTTCAACAAGTTCCCCAGGCGCTGCACTTTGCTGCCCAGCTCTGAGCTCTCAGGTGCGCACTTCATCCCTAACTGAAAAGCATCTAGAGCACTGGAAAAGTCTGTCATAGCTTCTAATGTACAGCCCTTCCTGAAGTAGCCTTTCTCCCATTTTGGTCTCAACTCGATGCACTTGTCCGCGTCTTGCAGTGCCTTCTGAAGCTTCGCTATCTTGATCAATGCTGCGCAGCGGTTGCTGCAACGTACACTTAGCATGTCAACCAAGTTTGAAACTGTCACCTATAGTTCATAGGTGCTGCAAGGCAGTGCGAATGAAAGCGATATGCATGGCCGTGACTCAGAAAGAAGATGCAGCATTCACACTGCAGCCACTAGAGACCAAAGAAGCAGGATAAGATGGAAACCATACAAGCACGTATAAAGAGAATCTGTAGCCTATCAGCGTGAGCCAGAAGGCATGCAACAGACACCCACCTGGATTCTAGAACACACCTGTGGATAACAGCAAGGTCTTCATCCGAGCCATTAAAGCTCTGCATTCAACTAGCCAAAGGTTACTGCTGTACAACTTTTGTTGGAACCCAGGACAATTTCACGCTGGGAAATAGAATCGCATACAGACTGCTAGACTTGAAGGCTAGTACCTTGATCGCGGCGGTGTACCTTGCAGCAGCTTTCAAATGGTTTCCATCCGCAAACAATTTGTTGCCTTCTGCTTTCAGCTTGTGCCACTCTCCTGTATCGTTGACATCAGCAACTCCCTCCTTTGGCACCACCATTGCAATCTCACTTCACGCGCTGTATACTCCAAGTGGTTCGCTACAATTGACACATGAGTACTTTACGACATGTTAGGAGCACTTTGATCCAGCATCACCAGCAACCGCCAAACTGACGGTCAGTCAGGTCAGTCAGGTCCGCTTGTCTATCAGCGCCGAACTCGATACCACTATCTATTTCACAAACCTACCCACCAGACCGCCACCCGTGCTTTCTGAGCTGTCGAGCGAGGAACAGCAGTGACGCAAACAGCGAAATGACCTTGAAACACTATGGTTCAAACATTGAGGATGTATCTGCCCAAAATGGCTTTGAAACACTGAAACTGTTTGAACACAGCAAACATAACTGGCAACAGGCACCAGGACAGCAAGCTGCGCGGACCCACACCTCTGTATTCATAGCTGCCGAGACTGAAGGCTGAGGGCGGTGCCCAGCTGACGGCGTAGTCACATCGCCTCTTGATTCCAAGCAAGCACAACAAACAATCCAATCCTGTTGACAGGCCTCATTCAACCCTCGAACATATCTTCGTGCCAGCAAGGTATCTCCTCAATGCATTCATCCATACAGTTATGCTCGAGTACAGGCGTGCCCCTTGAACGCGGGGAGGTGCTCAGCAGGCCAGCAGGTGTTCTTGTACATAACAGCCGAAAATACTCCGCAACAACTTGGAACATCCCTGTGTGAGGGTACCGACCTGTTGACCACCGGCTTTCCTTCAAAAGGCTGCAAGGTGCCGCAATGTCAGGGTCCAGTTCCAAATCACCAGCAATGAATCTGTGGAAAGAACGGCTGAAAGAAGAAGCGTGCAGATAGTTACACTGGAGCGCTGCAGCAGGCAAATCCAGCACCTGCCACCTGCTTGCTGCAGGTCTTGTGCATGACCATGTACGCACCCAGTCGGTGTCCGTCAACGACCAGGGTTCGAATCCAGCCTTGCGCAGCGCCACTTCTAGCCTTTTTGCGAGGCACACCATCATCGGCATGTAGTGAAATGCTTTCCAGCACTCGTATCCAAAAAAGCGAAAATTGTTATTCTGAGCCTGGGACAGAGAGTGCCTGCCTCGGACTTCGCGTGTTTTTGTCCACAGGGTGCCACACATGCATGACCTGCAGGCGTCACTGTGTCATGCGCTGACATGTCAACACACAGCAACGCTGGATGAGACCACCTCAGCCACCCCCCTCATCGCAGAGTGGCGCAGCGTGCATGCGGCGCTGTTGAGTGTGGTTTCCCCCTAGCAATTCGCACAAGTTCCCTGTATTTTTTTCGTGATGTGGGGCTGAGGCTGAAGTTCGTGTTCAGTGTGGCGTTATCCCCCAAACGTGAGAAAGAAAAGAAATGTGTACCATTGATTGCATGTTCGAATAAGCTGGTACGGCTCTGGAGCGGTGGAGGACTCAGGTGGCAACACAACACGGAGAGGTCGGCAGCAGAGGTGGCATCTGTGGCAGGGGGGAAGGGAGCAGGTGTGAGTTGGTTGGTGGCAAAGATGTAGCGTGTTAGGGTAGGAGATTGACGGCATGCTCAGTGCTTGCTACCTAGAATAGTGTTGCTTTATTTGTTCCCGTTGCGAGTGGTGGCGGTGGTGGTGTGGGGTGGTGGGTGCCCACGTGCCACAAGTATGTATACGTAGGGCAGGACGCTTGTCTCACTCCAACACTGTGGGAACAGGTAGACCCTGTAGAAAGATGATGTCCGCATCGCAGGCACACAACCCTGTTCGAAGCATGATGTACCCAATGTTTTGGTTGCTGCGGTAGGTGGCCGGCTCGCACAAAGCCTGGTCAAATCAGACACGTCTGTCCACCGCGACGGTTGAGGTGGCGACTTCAGCGAGAAGTTCCATGTGCTGAGGCGGACGCCCACTGAAAACTTCATGACGAAGGGGTAGAGTCGAGACGAGTTGGGGAGCTGGCGCGCATGGCGGTAGTGGCCGCACTTCTGGGCGTCACGCAGCCTCATCCTCAAGCGCTGCACTGCTGACATTGGTGTCAGCGCATGGGTGGATATAGAAGACGATAAGCATGATATCCGAGCGAACTAGGAACATGGCCTTTAATGTCTCCCCGCTCAGAGACACCGGTGCGATGCAGAGCGCGTTGCGACATTGGAGGACAGGAGGAGTCTGCCCACGGAGGGAGCATGGCCGTATCTGGCTGTGGCCGAGGTGCATGCTGCGGGCCCGCATGCGGGGGCCAGGAACAAGGTGCTTACTGTAAAAGCGACTTGAGGTACATGCCATTTGTGTGCAGAGATATGGGGCCAAGGAGAGGGGTTGAGGTGGGGATGTATTGGCGGGCTATTAGCGTTGGGCGGGGACCACATGGTAGTTGACGCACTTTTCACCCCCCTTGGACACCCCCATCCCGGCTCCGCCAAGATGGCCCCCTTCCCGTCTTGCCACAGGGTTGCTGCTGCTGGGGTGTCCTGCTACCATTGTGGTTTCCCAGAGCGTTCTCTCCTGCGTGCGCCGGGCAGGGTCGCCTTGCTGGCTGGGTGGCGCGGCGGTGAACCGTATGTTCCGTACTGTCAGGTTCTCTCACTGTGGTACTGATGTGTGAAGGCAGCAAACTTGGCGCCTTGTGTTGAGGTTTGCCAATCGTCTTGATTTGGAGGTACCTGTTGCTTTGGTTAGTGTGTTTGCGCAGGTGCCCTTGCTCCATGATTCGCTTCTTTTAGGCGTTCGATCGATGACTGTGGTCTTATAGTCCATTACATTCTTGTGTTCCTTCACCATGGTAATCACTGTACGGCTTGATCAACAGTCGTGATGTCTGATATTGTTTGCCTACTGAAACTGAAGCCCCCAACCCACCCCCTCGGCCTCCTCCAGCACCACATACCCCCGCTCTCTTTTCACCAGTGCCTGCCCCCCTGTTGACTCCCCTCTCCTCCCCCCACCGGCTGCTGCTGTTCAGGTATCCTCCTGCTGCGGTCACTCCTGGTGCCGGGCGGGGGCCACCCAAGGTGGTGCATGGCGTCAGGCTGTTTATTCTGTCAGATGTCTCCGTTGTGGTGCTGCTTGTGTGTATTTTTTTGGCGCTGTCTCTGTGACACTGACTGTTTGGTTGGCTCTTGCTTGGTGCCGCGTGGTGGGATTTGTGCGGTTGCAAGTTGTGGATCTCCGTGCCGCAGTTTGCTGATGCCCTCTGTTGGTGATCTGCGCCACCATCTATGAAACCCACCTACTGAAACTGTAACGGCCCATGGTGTTGCGGCACCCCTGCAAGCATGTGAGAATACCAATACACCTGTGCTGCACTACACGACTTGTGCACTAGCAATACACAATGATCAGTAGTCTGCGGAGTACGTTACATGTCCATGAGCTAGTATGCACACAGCTCAGCACTGAACGTTATAACAGAGACCAAGCAAGAAACGGCACTAACAGAAACACCAACCTATGCTGCTGTCGCCCTGGTGTAGATACCTTGAGCAGAGTGGTGTGCGATTGGCCTGATGGATCCATCGTCCAACAACTCCCTGATGGCTGCGCGTGCTAGGGAGCCGTTGATCTGCAGCATGCCACATGTTCTCAAATACACTCGAGCCCACAAGAACACCAAGCCAGATTCTCAACCCGACAAAAGCTGTTCAAAATTGGCTGCCAGCAGTGAATGAATCGTATTCCATTCAAAGCATTACCACTGCACGGCTCGCACCTTCAAACGATCAGACAGGATAGAGGTGGTGATCATCTTGTACTTTGGAACCTCAGACTTCAGCTTGTCATATGTTGCCTGCACAAATGTCGTCACCATCACGCACTAGATGCTGTGAACGATATGGCCTGTGGGCTGCTGTGTGGTGCGCTGCAAGATAGCTAGGAAACTTCCGGATCAGCAGAACGAGTGCCTCACCTGGTCGAAGAGAACCATGTTGTTTGCCTTCTCTTTCTGCTTCCCCTTGGACCATTTCTGCAAGGAGCACTAGCGGTCAGAGTCTAGAGCATGTGAAGTACATGCGCTAGACATCGATACTGCAGGTGCGGGAGCGCACTTTCTTCTTTCCCTTACTGCTGTTAGCAGCAGCAAGGGCCTTAGCCTCCTTGGATTTCTGCTCCTTGGGAGCCTGCAACACACAAGGATGTTGAAGGACTGCCGCTCGTAGGTATGAGCGCGCAGACCCGGCGGAGGGAGCGCACCATCTTGACAAAAACAAAGAGAAAAGGGAGGCTATATCGCTCTCAAACAATTTAGAGCGTGTGCTGGACAGAGGCTAACTGTTCAAAGCACCTGGTCGCCCGTCGGTGTCGGCGGCGCCGCCTTCCAGTTCAGCCCCCTTCATCTCTCCACACCACTTACTGCCTGTCAGTACGCAATGAAAATCCCCTCACGCCAATTGGACGGCCCCTTTTCGCTGTTGTTTCCAAACAGAAAATTTTGAGTGAATCTCTGGAGCCTTAGGTGCTTGCTCTGCTCGCCACGTCTGGGCCTTCACACGCACCGCTTCAGCTTTTCTGAACCGCAATCTCTCCTGTTTTGCAGGCAACGAAGGGGAGATTATTTTACAATGGCTGGCAAGAAGACGGTGCGTGGCGTAGTATTTCTCTCTGTCGGATCTAATTCTGTTCTGCTTCACCGACAGATTGGTGCTCATCCCACGAATATTTGCAGAAAAGAGCCCAAGAGGGTATTAACTCCCGTCTTGCTCTGGTCATGAAGTCAGGCAAGTACACTCTGGGGTACAAGACATCTCTCAAGACACTACGCTTGGGGAAAGGTATGTATGTCAGCGATATCATGCCGGTTGAAGACGACACAACTTGCTACGGAAGCACATGCCGACATTTGTTTCTGCTGCAGCTAAGCTTGTGATCCTGTCTAACAACTGCCCTTCTGTGAGGAGGTCAGAGGTGGAGTACTACGCCATGCTCTCGAAGACAGATGTGTTGCACTACACTGGCAGTACGCAGCTGAACTGCTTTTCTGTTCCACGTGATGTGGTGTGTTGATTGCGCATGCTGTTAGAATCTGTAGCAGGAGGTAGTGTTTTCCAAGCAGTCAAGATGCATCCCAGAGTTCCCAGTCTCTACCCAGTGTCTGTTCGTTGCCCGGGGCTCGCGGCTCTTTTGATCTGGTCATTCACGTGTGGCATTGTGCTGTTCAGCGCTGGTTGGGTGTGCAGCTGTGGTTGGAACCTGATCTAGTTGTGGTTGGAACCCGACCATGTTCATATGTGTGTATATGTATGTTGTGTAGTGCTTCTAGCGACTACGAGTGCAGTCGATGCATGTGTGTGGCTGCTGTCCATGGTTGGCCGATGTCTTAGCGTGCTCGTTTTTGCTGAGCGTGTCTTTGGTTTTCCTGTGCTTTATTTCTCATTGTCTCTCGCCTGCCGCCTCCGCTGTGGGAAATTACATCAATACTGGAACAGCACAGGGGCATGGAGCGCATAGGTCCTGTGCTTGTCAAGGACCGTCAAGGGTTGTGTGATCACGCACCCATATTCCCTTCCATTTTAGGGGATGAAGAGTACCAGTTCTGTGTTAGGACAGGATGCATGCAATAGTGAGTACAACCGAGTGTGTGCTCATCATGTGCCCGTGTCGTGCAGGCAATGTCGACCTGGGCACAGCATGCGGACGTTTGTTCCGATGTGGGGTTCTGGCTATCACTGATCCAGGTGATTCTGACATCATTGCCAAGACAGCTGAGAGCTAAGGTATTGCTGCATGGGGTTGATCAGGTCCAGGTCTGGGTTTTGTAACTACGAAGGGAGTTCACAAGGGTAGCTGCATGTTTTCTTGTGGCTGTAATTGCGAGGGGTCAGTCTTTTCCGGTATCGCTGCAAAACCTGTGTGTCTCTCTGCTCCGTGTGCACACTCATCAGCATCCGAGAAGAAGCATACGATGGTTTACACGATGCACAGCTCACAATGCTCAGAGAAAGCCTCACATGTAGGAACTCTCACACCATTGCATAAAAAACTTGCCAGTGATAAGTGAAATTACATTGCAGTCACACCAGGTGATGCTGAACTTAGATCAAGTATCACTGATTGGCGAGTGGAGGTTTTCACGACACTGTCTGTACATCATAGCTGGTGCAGAAGCCAATGAGACTGGCCCCTCAAAGTGCAAGCCACATCATGACTATAACCACCCTTGTCTGATGAGAAGCTGGGTCTCTGCACTGATGCTGCATGATCGCTCAATTGCCCCAATTCATCACTCGGCCACAAGGAACCAGACTGATGAGACTGCAATAGCAATGATGGAAATAGCCAGCCCCACAATTAGTGGGGATGACTGCATACAAGAGAATCTGTCAGGCCACACACGCCTAGCACATCCACTGCACAGTGGGCTATTCCACACCAGTCCCCTACTCAACATACTGCACCATTGTCAAAAAGCACGGGTTTCTGCGTATTATCGCCTCAATTCTGCCATTTCAGTGTTGAAAACCCCAACATCGATGATCGTCACCTCTGTCTGTTGCTGAGTATCTGCAGGGAAAGGAGGGAGCTGACCTGCGGCCGGTAGTCATCATCAAAGGACAAGTCACCGTCTTCGGCGAATTTGCGCACTCCCTTCTCCCCTCCAGCGAAGCCACCAGCCATGGTTGTTTTTGAGGGGTACTTGCGAGCATCATCACGGACATAGTTGCCCTGCACCCTGGCGACTTTCACATACAGCTCACTTCTGTCAGCACACCACATTCGGAATGTGTTTGTTCAGGTAGAGGGCTGGCACTGGCATACAGTTGCACTTGTGTACCCAGAGACAATCCTGAGTTATATATACTTCAGTTATCGGCAATCAACTTCACCGTAATACTTCACAGTTGGGTTAACATGGATCCTGGGGAATCATGTTGTCGGATTGAACCCACGATTCACAGCGCCAAAACGTGCACACACTCTCAGTTGCAGCTGCATGTGCAGATAGCACCTTTCCCGTGTACATCACGTCCTTGCCCCCCAGTAGTTTTGTACTGGGTCCAACACCGCTTCCGGCACTCTTGTCCTCCGTGGCCTGCACAAACACAATATGTTACTATTTTGAGTAAGTGATCAGCAAAGGTGGCTACGAAGTTGAAGGGCAGGACTTTATGGACAACGATTGGTACTTGCACCAGCACTTGTCTGGAAGCCTGGGAGCTTGTGTACCTGGATCTCATCCCTCAACTGCCACAATGCTGCTTCGCCACCTGCCCAGCCACCTGTCAGCTCAGTCTTCGATGGATACTTCTTTGGATCATCCTTAATGAAACGGCCCTTGCCGAGATAGATGTCTTCCTGGGCCTTCGCCTGTGGCAACATGTTCGTTGACAACACGTCGAACTCAAGCAAGATTCATTCAAACCTTCGCCTTGAAAACTTGCGGCAAGTGCGCAAGCATGATGCTCGGAAAATAAAACAAATGTATGAAACTCACCGAGACCGCCCGCCTTGCGTTGTGCACTGCGCGAGCAGGCAAAGAAGTGGGTCTTTGTTGCAGCGCGAGAGGCATCCTGAAAACGTACTACGCGTTCAACTCTGCACGCAAGTCCACATTTGTACACTTGAAAGCTTGTTTGTCTGGAAGAGACTCACAATCTGTACTACAGGGAAGCATATATGTGCTGCAAAGCTGAACTCGTTGGAACCGTGGTGCCTGAATGCTGTCGCTATCCTCCTTCCATTTGTTACACAACAAAGATGTTGAGAATGTTTGAACACTTTCGCTTAATGATTGGTTTCCCTATATGGAACACGGTATAGCGTGTCCGTGAATCGAAAACTGAACTCAAGCAAACACACATGTCGAACTTGAGAGTGCAGCAGCGCGTATCCAGCACAAAACGTGCTGCTTGCAACTATAATTTAGTCAATGGTAGGAATGCCAACAGCACCTGTTGCGGGGGACAACGTGACGAGCAGGAGGCGCGCACCTGTGCAGTGCAGTATCGATCAACAGTTGAGGGCGCTCTTGTTGCGTTACAGCTTATGCGCACACGGGTTGTTTTTAATGATACAGTTTGCATCCTGGCTTGTCTGGACGCAGATATGTTCATACGTTGAGGCTGTGGTTGCATTTTGCATCCGTTGCCCATGTGGTGGCAATTGAGGCTGATACGGCATCCCCCATTGCAAAGCGATATGCCCAGCCAGCGTCCACGCAGTGCAAATGATGTTAAAATATACTGAAAGTTTGCGTGCTGCAAGGCACTGCGTAATTTATACCAGCCCTCAGCACTTGCTCGCAGAAGGCAGAAAGGCTCGTGCCTGCGAAAAACCATACTATATAAGCCCACTTGCATATTGCCAGGTTCTTTTGGTTTTGAGTGTTGTCGTTCTCCTTCAACCTTTCTCATTCCGATTGTCTCTCTCACAATGTTTCGTCGGGTATGACTACGCGTACGTCCCTGTTGTCACCTGGGCGTACCAACTGATATGCACAGGGATTCGCATAGTATGTTTTCAACCCAGGAGCTGGCTGTTTCTTGGGGAGTGTTTCTCTGCAAGCCGAGCCTGCCATCCGATACTCCCTGTTGACGAGGGACAGGCCTCGAGTGTGACCGATAAATTCACCATGTCGCAAGCTCTTGGATATCAGAAGCTCTGGTTCGTTGACGGACTCAGCTTCGCTTGCACCCAATGTGGCAGATGCTGTTATGGCGCATCGCAAAGGCAAATCCGTTTGAACGAGACTGAACGACAAGCAGCAGCTGAACACCTAAAAACAAGCCGATCACAGTTTGAGGGGAAATTCATGATTCCAGGGTGCGCATTCATGCCTATCTCATCCGGTGTTCTACGGTTTTATTCTCCTCTCAAGAATCTAACCAAAAGGGAAAATATTGCAGTACAGACCAGCTGCATGCGAACATAGATGGCTCCTGCGTGCTGCTCAAAAACGGCAAGTGTTCTATTCATCCAGTGCGGCCAACTCAGTGTGCAACGTACCCGTTCTGGGCCCCACATGTTGCCTCAGCATCCGACTGGAGAGCCACTGCTGCAACGTGTGAGGGGATCACTGTACCAGCTCAGCATAAAGCACAGTTAGCGCGAGGCTCGGCAAAAGGTGAACGTCCCTGGCAGCTGATACTTGACTTTCGAACCAGTCCTCAAGCGGGACATGGTGTGGAGCCACCAAGGAGGATCACTCCAGCTCAGGTATGCTGCAGTGCTGTTATAAGCCACTATCAGATGCGCTTCTCAGCAGATGCGCGAAGCTGTTCTGCCTTTTTGGCTCGCAATGATGTCAGGAAATTGTCAGAGGCTACAACAGCGAATCGAATCGTTGTGCGCCCAGTGCAGGTAGTCAAGGCTCTGATCATGAATGAGGTGCATGCAAGTGGCGACATTCCTGAGACAGCAATGCATTGCGAGGAGCTGCTGAGCTCTGCACTGGAAGAAACTGAGTTGCAGGAAACAATTGACGACATCGCAAGGATGCAGCGTAGGGTTGTGTATGAGGATGAACACGTGTCTGTGCTGGACTCCAGAATCGATGACCAATGGCAGCGGTGCAGTATCCCCTGTTCTTTCCCGCCCCATTTGTGCCTTTCATCTGTTAACCCTTCTTGTTGTTGCTATTGTTCTGAATGCTACGGGTTAGCTTGGCGCAGGAGCTTGCTTAGTCCAGCATGCATTTGGGTTGGTATCTTGTCAGGGGTTTTAGGTTTTGACCCACCCCAGACCACCGCATTGCGAGTCCACCCCCACCTCATGTCCTGTGCCAACCCTCGCAGCCCCTGCCTCTCCCCACGTGCTCTGCTGTCTGGTACCTCGTCAGAATGAACGCCACATGCAACTGATGCAGGCCAATGCAGTTCATAGATGCAATCGCACCCGTTCAACTTTAAAAACTCTGAATTCAGAAGCCGCTGGGCAGCAATAAGAGCTGCAACTATTGCAAGAAAGGAGATTACAAAGCAAATCTGTAGTCACCCTTCAAAAGTTCAAGTGTAGACACACATGACATGACAGAGCAGGAATCACTTGCACTCAAGTCACATCAGCTCTAAAACTATTCACACGCCAAAAAACATTCGCAGCACCCTCAGGACTTTCATACTCTGTTGTGGAGTTCAGGGATGTGGTGCTGGCGAGCAGCCCGTGCCACACTCAGTCATGTGTACTGCTGGACACATGCTCAAACGGTGAACTGAAGCCGCAGCACAGCCAGCTGCCCAGCAGAACTCCAGTGTTCCAGATGCTCGCGGCATGCGTGCCTGGTTTACGGCATCTCAGAGATCTCCGCCACCCAGCGTCAATGTCTGCACCTATTGCCCAAAGGCTGTCAGAACGCCAGATGCAGGTGGGGGGTCATGAAGAGAGGCTCCCTTTGCCTCTGTCCAGCGGAGTGCACTCCGCGATGTCCTCGGTTGACTGGGCAATGAAAGTGGCAGTGGTAGGCGCCGGCGCTTGCACCGTGCCGGCGCACCTGGTGCATTCACATGCAGACGTCTTGGTGCATGCTGTGGACATTAACGCGGGTGTGCTGTGCTTTCCCTTTTAGTATGTCTCTGTTTCTTGTTCATGCATGCTACGTTCTTGCCCTTGAGCTGCCGTTTCGACTTGACGACGGGATCATATCGTCGGCTCGCATGCATTCACGTCCTACAGCACAGGTTTTAAGTGCCAATAGTATCAACTCTTTCCAGTGCTACCTCCTGCCTGGTTTACAAGGCAACTTAAGCGCTGCCTGTTCCAGACTACAATCAGCGAAGCGTAGCATATGTAAAACCCCACGACGTCACAACCACCACAGCACAACAGCACTGTAACGAAGAAGTCACCTACAACCCACATTTCACATTGCTATGTGGGTCGCATAGCACATGTGTGCACGACTGCATGCTGCACAGAAGAAATAGTGCGGAGGGAAGCATGGCCAGCACATATGCGAGGAATCATTCAAGCTGCTGGTTCGTCCTTCAACCTACTGTTGTACAGGAATGCTGCATGTTGCACAGCAGCACATGGGGGTGGCAGAGAGCGACCACCTGAGGTTCTTCCAAGCGGATGGTCTGGACTTCATCCGCCCGGACTTCAATTCCAGCACTCGCTCCGTCCACGGCTACGACGTCATCATTCTAGACGTTGCGGTCCCTAGCCAGGTGCTGCTTTCATAGCATGCTCCCCCTCAGGCCCAAGGACCCCCTAGGGGGGCGGGGGGAATAAGTTGGCGTGCTATTGTCAATGTCCTGCCAGCAGCACGAGTTGTCCGTCACCCAGCCAGGTGATGCAGGAGGGTGTCGGTTCAGGCTCAGAGGCCTCAGTGGTGGCTCCAGCACCAGAGTTCTTGGGGGACAGGTTCCTCGGCGATGCAGTGTGGCGGCGCCTGAGGCCTGATGGCATGCTTGTGATCAACGCGCTGGGATCTGAAGACTACCTGAGATCTATCGAAGACATGCTCTCTAGGTACGTGCATGCATGATAGCACTTCTCAGGGTGTGATGTTCACACCACGTACCCTGTTCTCAGTATGTTGTGTAAAGTTCCAGGAATTGCAGCAATACCCTGTTCTCAGTATGAACTGTGCACAATCAGATCACAGTTCATACTGAGAACAGGGTACTCCTGCAATGACAGATGGTGTGGCGGCAGGGAACCGTTGCAGGTGCTGTAGTTGAACCGACCACGGCACGTGGAAGCTGCTCGATGATCTGCCACCAGCTGTTCTATAGCCTGATATCTTTACATAGAAACATTCCGCATCTGTTGGGAATGCTTTTCGGCTTTCAAACAGAACAATCCCGGTGGGCATGTACAGCTCTGGCTGCCACTGTCTACATTCATCACCATCCTTGACATCTAGGGCCTCGAAAGACAAGAAGAGCCATCCCCTTGCAGCACGGCAGGCAAGAACACAGCTGCATCCACCTGAACGGCACAGCCACCGCCATTTTGTTGCAACCCATCCATGGTGCAAGTTGTAGTGCTAGTGATGTCTTTCGAGTGAAGGGATCAGTTTTAATGCATGCTGCGTGTAC
This sequence comes from Ulvella scutata, assembly GCA_032359135.1. Classification (NCBI taxonomy): domain Eukaryota; kingdom Viridiplantae; phylum Chlorophyta; class Ulvophyceae; order Ulvales; family Ulvellaceae; genus Ulvella; species Ulvella scutata. The sequence goes on from JAUMHD010026882.1 coordinate 39,159, forward strand.
CGGTTTGGGTGCTGGCCTTGTACATAGGCCTGCCTTGTCAGCTTGTTAGAACTGCTGATGCCTTTGAACTTGCTCTTGGCTGAGACACTGATCCATGCAGCTGTATCCTGCAGGCATGCTCAAGTCTTCAGGTGGAGTCTCATCGAAGGGGACACCACTGTGTTGCTGGCTCTGCCAATCACAGCTCCCAGCCCTGAGAGTGTGCAGCTTGAGGGATGGGACAACGTGTGGGGACATGGGATAGTGCCATACTGGGTCCCTGGACATGTTGCAGAGGCTGACATCCTTCACAGCATCCTTCCTTTTTGCACGCAAGAGCGATCAGTTGTGAAGGCTGTCCAACTGCAGCAGTCACCAAACTGATGCCTGTGTGAATCTGGCAGTCGGGGTACAGTGTGGAGCAGCAGATGATCGCAGATATGCGGTGGTTGATTGATGGTTGGAGTTGCGCGATCGCTGCTCTTTCTTGGGTCTGCACATCCACGGCTGGAGCACGCTCGGTAGCATCTTCATCATACTTTTTAAAATGAGCACCCTCACACTTAACCAAAAAAAAGATTTATGATGCGCTTTGTTTTCATAAACTTAGTGCTGGAGCATCATTCGGGGTGCTGCATTTGATGTGCTGGGCAATGGGCACAAGCCGTTTGTTCTTTGCCAGGGTTTTCGGAGACTGCCTGCACTGCATGCCAATGACATTCGCCACTGCAACAGCCTGCTGCCCACAGAATCGAGCGCGGCCTTCCAGAGAGCCCCGCGCCATGTAGGCATAGTGTCATGTTGAGTGCTCCCTGATTCGGCGGGGGCGATACAAGCAGGCGGTTGTGTAGTGTGCGAAGGGCGGGTGCGTACCTTGTTGACGAACCGTCCCACAACTGGAAACGAACCCAGACTATGCGCAGCAGGGGGCTTCCTGGAAGTACTTGAAGACCGCACAGCCACAGCAGTGGCCTTGATGCAGGAAGGCGGCAGTTGGCCGCTGTGCCGTAATTCCCATCACATCCCTGCTGAAGGAATCAACAGCCTCTTCTAGGGAAAGGGAATCACAAGACTCGTAGAAACAGCCCCCTTTGCAGCCGCCGCAAGCTTCAACGGACAAGCAGCCATGAAGTGTTGGTGTGCTGCAGAATGCGTTTGGCGTCCGAGTTAGGTAAGCAGTTGATTCAGATGTGTACATGTTGTTTCTTGACTGCGCGAGCATTGGAGCACCTTGTTACAATCAACTGCACCCCGACTCTGCTTGTCACCAAGTCAGCAACGAGTTCAGATATCATCTGGTTTTGAATCACAGGAACCTGCAAGTTGTTGCAAGCAGCTGTTGTTGCAAAGGTGTGTTAACACTCATAGGTGACCTGGTGCATTTGCACCTGAGCCTCTTGTAGACGCTCCATAACTTGAGGTGCACGTTCTGTCCCCAGGTCACCTACACTCATTCGTAGACGCTGCATGGATGCTGGTTACGGTGGTAGCGTTCTTGACTAGTTTCAGATGCTCTATTGTGGTGCACCTTTCCTGCTTGTTAGCCGTGCCCTTGTAGATATAAGCACACCTGTGTTGCTCCAATATCGATGAAGTTTCACTCATCGAGGAACGCATGGCAGTCCCAACCATCGAGACTAGTCGCTACAGCATTGTCAGGGGAACTGGTTGCATCCTGCAGCTGCCTCCGCCGCCTCACAAGTGCCCTATCAACCCACCACTACGTTGCTGCAGAACTAGCTATCCCATGCTAACAGCTTTCTTGCACTCTCTTGTCTTCTGAGGCTAGCAACACGTGAACCTCAACCACAACAGCTCCTCGATCTGATTCCGAGAACCGCTTCAAAAAGGCTCTACCAAAACCTCCTTAAAAAATGTGCACACTATCATTTAGTTGTAAGTGATGTCCTCAAAGGAATCCTCTCCGAGCACACATCGCCGGAAAGCTCCCAGGGCCCAGATTGGAAACAGGTTGCGATAGTTGGCATAGGTGATCATGCAATTCCTGTTGAAGACGCCGCTGATGTGCTGCTGCGGCCAGTCACCGTCCTCCTGCTGCATGCGCATGAGGAACGCCGCGCCCCGCCGCAGCGGCTCTGGGTTGGCCTTGTGGGAGTCTGTGGCTATGAGCGCGATCATCGCCCAGGCCGTGTTCACCACATGAGAGTCCCCTGTATGCATGCATGCATGCTGTCTGTGTGTGTTTGGTCAACAACCGGGCACCGGTGAAGCAGCAGCAGAGCCACTACAATGTGGCCAGGCTTGAGCAGCAGAACAACAACAGCAGAACAGCAGCGACTCGCCGCTGGATCGGCAGCACAGCAACAAGGGGAACCGGCCTGTGTTAGTATACGATTCCGCATCTGCCACGCGGTATACCTTCATGCACCTAGCAAATCACAGCTTCTGGGGATGCAGTGCCCAAAACTCTGGGCCAAAGGAGGATTCTCGCAAGTTTCTGTTTTCTCAAGTGCCCTCCGTATAATCTCACATGCCCTCCGTATACTGGCACGGCATGCCTGACCAGGGCTGCGTGCTTGGTCTCATACAAAGTGGCCTCTCCAGCAGCACTCACCTGTGATCTGGTCATACTCCTTGTCCTGGCAGGAGAGGTATGTCTCGCCCCAGCCTCCATCGGCTCGCTGCTTGGACTGCAGGAACGCAGCCACCTTCTGCTGCGGCACACTGGTAGCCACAGTTTCGCCCACAGCGCGCAGTGCCTTGGCCCCGAACCAGCACCCGTACGTGAAGCAGACCCCCCAGGACCCATACCTGCACAGAGGTCGCGTCTCTCCTCAGTGAAGAAGAAATCGGGAACCACGCCATACCCAAGAAGGGATTCTCCTCAGCAGGTTTCAGGTGCAGGAAAAAAGCCCCTTCCAGGTGTCATCGAGAACCTGCTGTAGACAAGCGACTGTGTCTATGACAAGCCCTCCATACACCCTCCAGACACTCCACTGTGTCTCCACTGTGTCTGTGGATCGCAGAGAAGTTACGCAACCACGGGCGCTGACCACTGAGACATGCAGCGGAGAAAACACACCAAGAGCCATCCGCACGCTGGATGCTTTCAACAAACTCTTTGCCGCGGCCGAGGGCAATGAGGATGTCATGCGTGCGGTACTCCGGGTGCCGCTTCCGGAAGGCGCACAGCGCTGTGATGCATGCAGAGGAGCACTCCACGTAGCTGTAGTCCACCATGATGTCACCAAACGTCTCTGCGGGGTTCAGAATCTCCACCTGCACCTCTAGCCACCTGTGCGTATGCGCATGTGCCTCCAATACTACATGCATGCATGCAAAACTCTGTACCAACAACTGCTGTTGGTGCACGCAGTGGGTAGTGTTCTAGCGAAAAGTCTACACCTGTGCAAAGGAGCGCTGCAGCTCGTAAGTGGGCCACCCTCCGTTGCTGTTCTGGTACGACAGCAGCATGTCAGCCGCGTTGTGGTAGTTCTGGTCGGCCATGGGGCTCCCCACTTGAGCAGGCGGCATGTTGGCGAGCAGCAGGCTGGCCTTCAGGCCCTGCACGCGGCACACGGCGGTTGGCCAAAAATGGTGGTTCTTCTGTTCCAGTTGCTTTTGGCTACCTGGGTTCTTTCCTTTTCACTACCTTTCTGGCTCATAAACGAGAGCCGGTTGGCCAAGAATGGAGAGTCCAGTATGTCTTGGAAGTGCAGTGGGGGGCAGACGTGCAGATATGCACTGCCTGCGATGGTGTGCATAAAGTCAGGCAGCCGCACAGCGTACAGCATTTCTGGAGACAATGTGGCTACGGTGCACACACACATGTTCGTCAGTGACTGAAGGGGACTTCACTGATGATGTAGTGGCATGCTGCGTTGGGTATCCAGTGGAGGGCATGAAGCGAATCACGAGGCGGCGGTGGGCCATGCAGCTCTTGGGCGCGCCCGCAGTCATGATGATGATGATGATGCTGCTGCTGTGTGCTGATTCAATCGTTCTTGTGGCTGCTGCTATGCTGAAAATCTACAAAATGATGTGAACGTGCATGTGCACCACGTGCACCACGACCGATGCTAATGCTGGAATCTTTATCGCGGCACACAGATTCACTTGCGGACGCGTCAATTGTAAAGTCTTAACCTTTGTTTTCTGGAGTTCAGAGAGACTGGAGGGCATTGCTAAAAGGACACCACGCGCACAGCGCACCTCTGCCGTGCAGTCCGAGATCGGCCAGCCGTGGTCGCGGCTGCTGAACGGCCACGCTCCCAGCGACCTGTGGCGGTAGAACCTCTCCAGCGGCGGCGGCTGCTCCTGGATCACCTGCATGGGGTGCATGCATCGGTTTGTATGTCTCGCAAGCGCGCAGTAAGCGCATGAATTGCCGGAATGTGTTCCGCGGATGCGCCGCGTGAATGCATCGTGTGCATGAACTGTGCGTATGTGTTGCAACTATGTATCACTTGCCCAGCTAGTCGGGAACCACAACCTGCTCAGGCACGGCTTCAGCTTCAGCGCCCCCAACGGTGTGGAGCAGGGAAAACAAATGGAGCAGGGAGGACAGCAGGCCAGGGGGGACAATTCAAAGGAATCTGTTTCAGAGCGCCTGTCATACACATGCTAGAAACAGGCGCCCCCACTACACTATGTACAGCAACACAGTGGCCACAGGCGCCTGGGCGCTTCTGACGCTGAGCGGAGGGTCAGAGTGCCGCGGTGCAGCACCACACTACACGTTTTTCTTTAACTACATCTAGAAAAGCATCTGGTTTGTGCTAATAAAAACACGTCAGCCGTCACCTCGGGAAAAGAAAACCTGGTGTCTGCACCTGCGTGTTTTTTATGTACTCATGAGCTTTCTTCAGGGATTCTATGCATGCAGGTGTTTGGACGTCAGCTGCAACGTACGCCTGCGCGGTGAAGGCTGTGTCCCAGAGCTGTGAGCCGTTGTATCCAGCCATCTTCATGCCATCCTCTGCGAGCCAGAGATAGTCCTGCAGCCTGGATACATGCCTGCATCAACCGCAACTGCTATGTGAAAAGCCGAGCAGGCAGCACATGGGAAGTAAACGGGTAGCAAACCGGCAATGAATGGGGAACCTTTCAAGTGCTGGGGTGAAGCGCGCGCAATACGCAGGGGGCCGCACCCCTGTGTGTTCTGGTTGGGCGCCACCGCAGTGGCTCCCAACCAGCCTGCCCCCCACCCAACCACCACAGCGCGGCGGCCAAAGTGCGGTTTAGACATTATGTAAACTGCGGGCTTATACCGGGGTCGCACGCCCGCGATGGAGCTAGCAGCTGCACAACCGCAGAGCAAGGGCATCATCCCGGAGCATGGCCACGCCGTGGCCACTGCGGCAGCAGGCAGGCTGACTTTTGGACAAACGAATTACCACAGCTCAGGAGTAAAACCTACGAATCTGGCAATTTGAGTTCTGGCCTAGTATGTTTGCTGGCTGTCCAGTTTGCAGGGAGCAGACCTGCGGAACTCTTGGCCCTCCGGGTTGTCAAACCAGCAGCACAGCATGTTGATGACCTTGTTCACAGGCCCGATGTCAATGTAGTTGGTGCTCTCATCCTCGTACTTCATGAGCTTCATCGTCTCGGTGAGCCCTCGGGCCCTCAGCCACGAGCCCAGTGGAGACAGGAGCACGTTCTCGCACTTGTACAGCGACCACCACAGCAGCTGCTGCAGAGGGCCCTGGGGGTAGTAGAGGTCTTCCTTTGCACACTGTGTGCGGCACGCATTCCAGTCGATGCTGTTGTAGTCGCTGCAGAACAGCTCCTCCCTGCAGCATATCATCCCCTTTGGTACCTTTAAGTAACGATATTCCAGATTTGTGGGGATTATTCTTCGGCTGTTAGATAGAACAATCTCGGCGGGCCTGTGCATCCGCTCAGAGGGAATGCTTGCTCCTTGGAGATGTTCTTACGGACAGCAAAAAGAAACAATGGCTCGATCAGGTTTCTGTTGGAACCTCTTATCTGTGTTGTGTCTACGTTTGAGAAGTTGGGCCCTTCTGCTGAAGGATAGAAGGATATTCGCAGAACCTCACTTCCGCTGCTTGTTCTACTGGTGTTGTCTGTGGGGCGTGGTTGCGTATTTCTTATACAATACCTCATTGTGCTTCAGTTCGTGGACGTGGAATTGTGTAGTGTATTAGAAGAGGTCCCCCGAACATCGACTGGAACGCCGTTGACGTGCACCGCTAGCCAGTAGACCCCTGTAAGGCACCCCCCCAACACAAAAGTAAACCGAAAGCTGTGCGACTGCTGCACTTGTAAGTGAATGAATCAAAGCAGCAGTTGGAGAGTTACCTCAGGGACTGCACGAGTGGCGTAAGGGTGCCGGTGCCACGCTTACCATACAGATAAGACATAGGAAGGTATACCATGCGGCAATGGCACCAGTACCGCCCAGGGTGCAGCCACCCAATGCCTGTCCAAGCACTATATGGCAGCAGCCACATCTCTGGAGGAATAGGATTCATTCCATCCCAAGAAAAGCAGCCCAGTACTGCTAGCCAGAACTTGCCCCAGGATGGAATGTATGAGATGCCTCCTCGAGACAGTATCTGCACATCCATGCTATATCAGAGATCGTATGAGGAAGCAGTGTCTGAGGCAAGTGTGAAGGAGCAGCGTCTGAGGTGAGAAATCATTCGGCAAAGCGGCACTGAAGAGCACATCCAGCTGTCACGACACTCAAGACAGACCAGACCAGACAGGTACAGAATGTGGAAGAAAACCTCACAGACAGCGTTGGTAGGCTGATACATCAAGCTGTGAAACACACCCACGACCGAGCTCTCTCCGTGCATTGATCGTCAACAGGGATGCCCAGAATCCTCAGTGCCACATAGCTGCAGAAAACGAAGAGTGATTGACTCACACAACGAATACTACGGAACAAGAGCGCAGGAGTGCAAGAACATCAACATGAGACGCCGCAAGTATGCTCATCAGATGCAATGTTGCGTTGGTGGGCAGCAGCAGAACCTTAAACCAGTGCCAAACATTGTAGAGTGACCCTCAATGTGCAAACCGAAGCCCCCGTCTTCATTTTGGTGGTTCTTGAGATACCGAACCATCTCTGATTTGTGCTGCGGTGTTAGCACGGAGTTCAGCACGCCTGTAACGTAGCACGAGATTATCATGCCAGGCATCAGGAACATCGGTCCCCCGTAGTCTCCTGGAAAGTGCCCATCATCCATCTGCAGCATAGAATGAAAAGCAACACCACTGTCTATGTGCTGACGGACGCGTTCTTCTGTTGGGCATTCAACGCCCACTGCGGGCGGTGGCACGATCTGCAAGCAAGTAGTTGTCGGATTTCAAAACCACTTTCTCGCACATGCCATCTGCTAAACGTTAAAATAAAGTCCCTATACCTTTTCCTTTGCAACTTTCTGCAGGCGTAACAGCTCGTCGCTGCTGTGGCGCTGCTGGAGCCTGTTCTTTGTGAAGTGTTCCCTGAGTTCCTCCACCTTCGCCCGCTCCTCTGCGCTGCCAGCATCTGCATCGTAAACCCAGACCTGTCGACCGATATGGCCATTCCTTGAGGTCAGTAGAGGGTCCCCGTTACTGTCATAGCATGTGGTGAGCTTCCACATGTTGGCAGTCAACGCCTGGCTAGTGCTGTCGCAACCGCTCCTGCTAGCGCAACCAGTACGTATGCAGCCATGCCACGCTCTAGCTGAGCTTCTTCAGAGTCTGACTGGGGGACGACTTGCAATGGGGCGGATGTCAGGCCAGTTTTGTCGATGCGTTGCACCTGTGGCCATTCCAGAACCGGGCCCGATCGGGTACTCGCCAGTTGAGGGTGAGTGTCATGTCTGAGACTTGTAAAAGGTGCTCATTCACTGTGTTTGCGGCTTGCAAAATGTTTTGTGCCTGCACACAAAAAATATATTGTTCGGGCAGTACGCCATCCTCATTTTGATCCTCATCGCCACAGTGGCGGAATTCATGCAATTCGTTACAGGGGAAACCACCAGAGACCCTGTACGCACCCGGTGCAGAAGCTCGAAAAAAACACGAGAGGTGGCTCTGGCCGGACCTGGGTTTGAACCCGGGACCTCGTGGTAAAAGCACTTGAACGCTCACGGGCCCGCAGCTGAGTAAAACATAATAAGCTTTTACGCATGGCATGGTCGACCATGCCATGCACAGGAAGGGATTCGGCAGTCCGAAGAGGGGCAGGCACCTGGCACAGCCCCAGCCAACACAGTGACATCACAACAGAGGCACTAGCGCACAGCACCAGCACGCAGGGGCTCCATCAGGTTGAGCACGCACGAGAGGAGACACGCGAGAGGCAGGAGACAGCACGGGAACACAGGAAGCGACGAAAACGCAGGCCGGAGCACTAGAACGGGGCCAGGAGTGAGGAGGAGCACTGGGGATGACAGGGGGTGCACGAGGACGCGTATGGCCTAGCGAAGGAGGACACAATGCGGAGTCAGGGGGAAGGTAAGTACTAATGAGTACAGAAGCAGTGTCAGCAAGCCTGGAAGCAAGCTGCAGGAGAGGAGCACGCACACAGTGGGGTGAAGAACGGACGTTGGTTTTGGGGCGTTCTCTGCAGCCTATGTGTTCGCCTCCCTGGTCATGTTGGGTTCGTGGCGGCTTGTCCTTGTCCCACCCCTTTGGGGGTATTGCGGCCGAAGCTCTCCCTGGGTACGGTGTGGTTCCCGATTAGCTCTTGGCAGGAGCGATCAAGAATAGAAGCAGACACCGCAGCGCGTCCGCGTCTAGTACGGAGTGCAAGTAAGGAAGGGTGGGCGATGACAGGAGAAATAGCGACGCAGTGAGCAGAAATGGAAGGAAGCCCAGCCCAGTAGAGGAGTCTCCTCTGAGGAGACCATTGAGCGACGCAGCCAGGTAGGGCTGCAGCACTGCCGATCAACAGGTTGTGTAGGAGCCACAACCAGCGGGCGGGAAACAACAGTATCACGACGCCAGAGGAACATGCTGATCAGCGCAAAGACGGCAGACAGCTTCATCGGGGTAAGGCGAGGCAGCATCACCCGCGGTGCACCCTGTAACCAACAAATCCAAATCCACTCGAGCACCATTGCTCACGAGAGTGGTTTACAGAACCCTTGGTTCCGAATTTACGCCACGTTCCGGCACAGCCATGTCATACGAAACGAAGCCTGGTGACAGCGCTTAACAATCCTTGTTAGAATCGCCGAACTCATGTCGCTTGCATTAGGATCCGGAGTTTTTAACAGTAAAAGTATCCACCGAAGGTTTGCGAATGTTCGGAAGTGCCATTATTCAAACAATGACTGATAAACTGTTGGACGTTACACAGCTGCACGCTCGAACACCAACACAAACCTAAAAAGCTCCAGGGATCCACTGTCGACAGTGATGTGCTCAGTGCATGTCTCAGCTTCCTGTTATTCCGTGTAGGTATATAGTGCCGCTACGAAATCGTTCTCTGATCTCCCACGCAAGATGAGCAAGAAAACAAAGATCACTCCGCACAATTTTATGCATGGTATCAGCCATTATCAAATGACCGTGTTTCCGGAAGCCGGGATGCACTTCATTCAGATACTGCGGTTCATGTGCCTGGACAGGAACAACCGATATGAACTCTGCAGCTCGTGGGTGACACCATGTACGTTCACCTTTGGTTGATTGCATGTCTGGTCTTTTGGCGTACACGTTCACGCCTTCTGTGTCCACTGTACATACTCGAGTACGTCGAGTCTTTCTCTCAATCTGCAGGTTCCCAGGCATATCCATGATGGTTCATGTTCACCATCATTGATTTCTGTCTGTCGTTGTTTCTTTTGCTGTCTACGTTGTTTTGTCTTCTTCAAGCGGGAAGCAGATTCGCTAGTCTGACAGTGAGCCTTTAGCACCAGCAGCGTGTAACAGACACGTAAGTAATCAAGAAGCCTGACATACTTCATTCGTGCAGCGGAGGGCGAAGGGTTGCATCCCTTGGCGTCGCAAGCGTTCATGAACTATAGGAGACATTTGTGCCACGGAACAGTGGCGATTCGAGACATATATGCCATTGTAGCCCGACACTTACCGCCCGATGACCCTACATATTTGAAATCGATGTCAGCTGCAGAGATTGAGGAAATAGCAGCCTGTGATACAAATTGGGGGCCAAGGCCCAAACAATTCGACTGCATGTCACTGGAGGAAGCTTTGCGCAGCACGCGTGCTGTGAAAGGCCATGATTGTATGACTCCCGACAGAAACTCTGGCATGCAAGCTCCCGAGGTTGCCATGTGACGTGACTGTCAGATGGTTTTAAAATGGCTGCGTCACATGCATGCGTGCCTCACACAGGTTGCACTGAGAATGTGTGAACCTGGCCACTGGAAGCAACATTTCAGACATACTTGCAACCGATGCTGCTAGCGTCAGACAATGTTGCAGTGTTGTCTCATTGTCTTTGTCAGACAATGTTGCAGTGTTGCATGGGCTTCCAGAGCTGTTTGTACAGGAAGGGCGTGATTGAGGGGGGCGGGGTTGTTTGTTGTGCGCCTCAGGGTGCATTTCAATGCTACCTGTGAGCTTGAGAGTGTCTAATAGGGCATTGCAGTTGGGTTCCCAGCGCACACGCAGCAGTTGTTTCGTCCATTACTATTGAATTTTATTTTTGAGGCATAGCCATCCAGTGCTGGGCTTTTTCGTCTTAGGTGGTTAGATAGTTAGAGTATCATGATGTATTGATGGTTTGAGCATCATTGGTGTCATGCAGGGTGGTGTGTTTGAGCGTGATATTGTGCCAGAGTGATGTGGGTTTAGGAGGTGGCCAGCGCAGCACTTTGTGAGTCGAATGAGTTTATCACAAATCGCTCAGTTTGTGTTTTGCCGAGCCGTCACCGGACATCCTGCTCGCACAGCAACGCACATGTGTGAAACTGTTGCATTGCAGGGTCGGCTTGTTTGTTTCATGTAACAATCACGTCCACAGTGGTGCAGTACGGGATGTCACATGTGTGCCTTTGGGCTCCTGCTCGTTGTTCGCTGACTTGCCTTTCAACAGTACCATCTCTTGCGACACACAACAGGGTGAGTACACCGTGCACAATTTGAGTGCAGCTTTTACCCACGATTCACGCCTGTGTGCATGGCATGCTTCAGGAGGCAGCAATATGATCAAGGGAAACAGCAGTGTGCCCTTGTGAGATGTGTACACTCTGTCGGCATCCAGCATCGAAGACATTCATTAGCTTGCGGTCCCCCGCACCAAACGGTCGGAAACCCCTGTCCTGCGTGTGTGCCGCCGTCCCCCTGTCCCAAACTGCTCCCTCCTGCCGAGGGTACCTGTCGTGGTGTCTCTGGGAGGAGACTGCCTTCGTGCCGGCAAGGGGGGGGGGGGGGCGGTGCAGAAGAGCGGCGTAGTACGAGAGGGGGGGGGGGCGTGCTGTTTGTGTGAGAGGTTGAATCGATAGTGGTGCTTGTGTGCAGGCGCTCAGCGTTAACAGTCTGGTTGTGTTCGCGTTTTGATGAATTATTATGAAAAGAAAAAAATGATTCATTTTTTATGCATCTTGTTCTGGTCGCTCTCGCCGGATTGGTTCTGCGTTTCGTCCTGTGAGTCCGAAATCGATAATGGCAATTCACCCAGTGTGTTGTCACTTGTCTGGCTCCATGCTTTGCAACCTGGGCTTCCAGTGAATTCTTCTGGACCATGTACTCATTCTGCCCCATTCGCTGCGCCAGTGTGGATGTAGCTTTCACACATGTACATGTGGGGGGAATGCCAGTGAGAACCTGCTGGTTCCAGGGTCATCACTTGCTACTTTGCTGTGTGCCCATCACAGTGCAAATCTTCGCCCCACTGTGATGTCAGCGCAGTCACAAACATCACAACATTACACTCTCCTTCAATTCTGATCGTACTACAACACATACTAGTCATATCAGGCCTGCTCCAAGCAGTTTTCGTTCGCGACACATACCTAAACTGCGAAAGGGCATGATGCGAACAGGCTAATCAGAGACTCACTGCCTCAATGTATCAAAGCAAAGCACCCACCACCTCATACATTGCAAACTCGTCTATTCAGGCGAACAACATTCGCCCTGGCCACGACTGCACACTTGCTCCTCCATCAGGCTTGTGTACGACACACACCACAACCCATTCAGGAAGATTTTCGAGTATTCTATGTCCAGTTTAGCATGCGTGACAACCAACAACAGATCGCTTGAAGCACCCTGTTGTGGCGAGCGCACACACACAGCATTCGCAGCCTAGGGGCTCCTGAACAGGTTCCTAGCGTGACAACCATTCCACACACCCAACCATATATTTGCGTAGCCCCAGCATTGCGGAGTCCGATGGTTTCACCCTTGAATTGAACTGGTTGACCTCTCCAACCAATTGTCCCGCACACACAACATCACAGGTTGCTCTCTGCCTGTGGCATGATGCACAGGGAGCTACACAGCTGCCATGCATGCTTCACCATGTCATCTCTGTACGCCTTAGGCCACTCCTCTGGACAGATGGCTCTAGCGGCCTGCTCGCCAGCGTGCACAGCACGCTTTCGAGTCTTACCGCCTCTCTTCTTTGCTCCAGCGCCCCGCATCTGTTGGGCGGCTGCAGGATCTCCCGAGCCCTCAGCTGCCTGCGCATCATCTGGCGGAGTGGCTGCAGCATGTGGCTGCGCAGATGCCCCAGGAGCGTACTGCGTGTGCGGGCAAGAGCGTATGCCACATGTCAGCCCTGAGGCATGCTCGTCAGACAAGTCGTCGTCAAGGTATAGAGAGGAATGCGCTCCATTAAGACGCGAGAGGCTGAGGAGGCGCCGCAGCTCCTGCACTGGGCGAGGCGTGCCTTTCAGCACCGGCAGTGCAGCATTAGCTGTGGCTTCCCAATGCATATGCAGCAGCCTGGGGCTCCTGCATGGACAGGACGCTCATGCATGTCGCAGCTGGCCTCGCAGTTTGATCCTGGTTAGCTTTGTGTTTGTTTGAATCCACCACTTTTGTACTTTGGAAACTGTTAAGGATGAGCTTTGCGGGAGAGACTGCACCGCATGATTTTGGTGGCAACAGCCATTGATAAACAAAGGCAATGGAGAAGCTTACATTCTTTTTGTACCTGCGCATCACTAAAAACGGCCGCACCGGGACACACAGTTCGCATATACAATGTATTATGTCATGGCAAGCACACCTCCAGCGCACGACATGAGCGGCGATCGCCTCCAGTTGCTTCTTGATACCCTCTGAGCCAATCACTGTGTCCATGGTTTCTTGCATGGTCCGTGATATGAGCTCAAACTCCTCACTGCTCAATGGCCCGTCAACGATGTCAATCACCTGCACTCAAGATACTGCTGCTCAGGGTTATTTATTGTTTACCCAACACATGATCGCGGCGCGCAGCGCCCAAAAAATCCCCCCTTGCTCGATCGTGACACAGTGGAATGGCATACAATCCAGCGTGCGATGTGGGTATAGAATAGCAACCAATGTGAAAAATGCGCACAGAAAACTGGGGTGCTGCAACATTGCAGGAGGAGGGATGCTACAGAACAGCGCTTGATTCCTCCTCTCTTGCATGTTGCTTCTGGCTCGCTGGGTTCTTGTCTGGTCACTGTCATTTCGCAAGTAGCAGCACCGTTTCCCATTGTGCAAAGTCATGATGCAACAGTAGGACTTCACTAGCACAGGATGTCAGGATGGCACACCCTGTTGATGATGTCAGCAAGAGCACCCTTCAAATCTTGTGCACCTGAGTCTTTGCCAGGTCCTTTGATCAGACGCTTGTAGTTGTGAAGCCGTGACTTGATGTGCTCTTGCGTCCAGCCCGGCATCAAGCTAGACAGCATCTGCACCACCGGAACCTCACAACACGCTCACGCAAGCCAAAGAATGGCAACAGCATGCGGACTTGACTTCTGACACCTCCCATGCCCACACACACATCATCACAAGTGCCCTATGTAGCAGCTGTAGCACAGGGAATGAAGAGTTTTGAACCAGGATGACAAAACTCAGGAAACGGCTCTCTAGAGGGGGCGAGATGCTGTGCCAGATGCTGAAGGCACACTTACATATAATGAAGAGGCAACGTATAGCATAACTGTGAAATTGCAGCAGGAAAGAAGGTAAGGAAGAAAGTTCTTTGCCCCCCAGGCCATGTAACATGTACATCGAAATCTAACAATCAGGGCGCACACCTCGTAGTTGCGGCCATGCTGCATCACACAGACGGCCATCAGGCGCTGCTCGCACACGGAGATCTGCTTGCGGCGCTTGTCGTTGCACACTAGAGACGCTTGCACAATGCGGGGGAACAGTGCGCGGTTGAAGAACACTGCATACTTTGCGAATGCAGCATGCACGTGCGCTGAAAATGGAGACGTTCGGGAAAGTCGCTTGGCGCAGTTCACACGCCGCACTTCGTCAGGGTCCCCCTTCACAGGCACAAGGAAGTTGCTCTGGACGGTGGCTGGCTTCCTGGAGCCCCTTGTGGTTGGTGCAGCAGTGGGTGGCGAGGTTGCGGCAGCTTTGGGGGATGGTGGTGACGCAGGGTCAGGCGCTTCAGGGGCGGCAGTCTGCATGATGGTGATACGTCAGATGTCGCATTGTTGATATTGATTGATTAATACTGTCAGAGAAGTTCGGGCGTGAGTTTGTTCAAAATATCAACTCGATTGATCTTGTCAATGCTTGGGGGATGGACAGTTGAGAGTCTACTTGTCAACATAGCAGAGATGATGAACATGGCAATGATGTCCAGGCATGTCCAACTTTGTCACAAGCCCTAAAGGTAGCATGTACAAATGTGCAAGTACCCAAATAGACAGATGTCCAGGCATGTCATTGATACCGCAAATGTCTGCTCTTGCCCCCCTGCCACTGAGGCAGGTCCAAGAGCAGTGTGGCACGCACCGTGGATTCTAAGAGAACCTGGTCCCCTTCAAGAGCACTGGTGGACACTTCTATCGCAGTGGTTCCTATCGGAGGCCGTGGTGTGCCCAGAGCAGCTGTCAGATCATCCACATAACACAGCCATGGCACATACGCAATGCACGGAGCAGTTCCTTGCACCAGAACCGGCCTCCAGCCTTCTTGCAAGCTACTGCACAGCTTCTCTGCAGCAGCTTTGCAGTCGGCGGCTGCATGCTTGTCTGAAACTGTCAGCGCACCAACCTGGCTAGCTGCGACAGGCTTGCTTGTGCTCTGAGCCGCAAGTTCTTTGGAGATCTGCTCCCACTCAGTGATCATGCGCCAGCATTCTTTCACTGCTTCTTCCTGCACGATGAAATACAGTGATGCTGTATGTGCATATTGACACCAGTGTCGCAGTTGAGAGCATATTGTCCGATTTAATCATGCTCCCTGTTGTATTTAGAGCTAGATGCTGGCGTCAATACCAGTGCCAAGAAATCGAGGTGCCAAGATGTTGCAGACTGCTTGCAACACACATGGCAGGAGTGTGACTTCAAAGCACTGCACATCAGCATTTTGTGCACATGCTTAGTTGACAGCAACGCCAGTGATCAAGAACAGAAGGTATACAGATGTAGCGAGGCACACCGCAACACTCTGTTGCCGGCAGGGTGCATCAAGACTCCAACCCCACTGCTTCTCAACATCTTCCAGCACCCCAGGCGCAATACTGCCCGGCGCAGCCAAAGCAAGCGTCTGCACGAGCAGCTGTGCATGAGTCTGGACCTGTGCATACAGCTGCCGCAGCTGAGCCGCTGACATCACTGGTTCCCGCAGTCGTTCATTGGATTGCTCCGCAGCTTCTGCGGACGTGTGAGCTTCCACTGCCGCACTCTCTGGTGCTAGTTGTGCTGCGGGCTCTGCGCTGCACGAGGCGGCAGGCACATCGACGGTGCTGCTCACAGCTGCGCCCGGCCAATCTGCCGAGTTCTCAGCGCCTTCAAGAAACTGCTGTGTTGTGTCGGTGGCCACATATGTCGAAGCTGCTGGCATGGCATACAGCTGCTCTCTACAGGACCGTGTGAATGGTCTCAGTGGCTCCTCCGACTCAAAATGATCTGACATGTTTTCCCGCAGTTGACACCGCTTCTCGTACCGCTCAAACCGTGACATCTGCGGCGGATTTCCGCGGTCTATGTGAGCGCCCTCATCGGCGCCCTCATCATCACGCTGGCACCCGTAAACATCGCTCCATTTCCGCTTGTGCGCCTGTGCGACGTCCCCACACCCAGCCGCGCCCTTCTCGATGCCAGCATCCCCTGCGCTAGCGCCACCCCTATCACAACCAGCACTTCCCAGATGTGTCTGAGTAGCCATCTGGGCTGCTGAAAGCGTGTCATTATGTGGAAGTGAAGAAGTATCCTCCGTATACACGTCCTGGGGTGCGCGTTCCATGCCCACGTCCAGCATATCCATGTTTGGTGCTTCAGTCTCGAACCAGTCAAGATCCGCATCATCATTGAGCAGCACATCTGTGAAAGTTGGCAAGCTCGGGTGCCTAAACTCACCCAAGCTTCCCGTGCATGTGGCTGCGAACCTGCACGGCACAGGCGCAGTCAGAATCAGTAACAGAACTTGTCCCAGCACTGCGAAGAAAGTGTAGTCGGCACTCGATATAATTCTCCTCCTTTATAACGGACACCTTTCAATGGTTTGAGAAACCTTCTCAACCTTGTTTGCTGCTCTAAAGCGCCATACAGAAACCAATGTTTTCAGCTTCCTATCTTTCCGCAGCTGAAAAACTGGAGTGTAATCTGTCGCATATGGTCAATTTGCAGACATGGAATTGGACATGCTAGCCGGACCGCTTGTAACTTGTGCTATCACCTTGAAGCTGGGATATGGAAGCGGTTGGACGGGCATGCTGCTGAGTGTGCCCAACATGTATGCCTGTCATGCAACCGATATTGAGTCGTCCTGCGACCGAGAGTTCACAACCCATGTTAGCATTTGAAGAACATCACTGCACACTGCATAAGATTGAAGCTTAATGCAAGTGTGCATATCAGTGTGCAGGGTTTGCCTCCTAGATGGTGGCGACGGCATCCCACAGCGAAGCCAGCAACAACAAAACAGACAGGAAACGCACAGTATGTAGAGATCATCATCTCCGATGTCTTCAAAGGAGAGATTCATGGCCGAATCACTTTCGACTACAGCTGCTGCTGCTGCACTGTGATCTGCCTCCACAAACTCTGCCGTGTCATTCTGCATGGGTTCCTCACCACCTGCCCTGTCTATCGAGCTAGATTCATGCACCAAGCGATCGCCGTGCGCGTTTTGTCGCATGGCATCAGCGTGCTGCCCACTTTCTGGACATGCAAACTGCTGGTTCGCCTCTCGCATGGAATCCTCAGTGTCTCCCACAGCTGAAGCACCATTGTTAATCTCTGGAAATGTGTGCCTTTCAGCTGCAGCATCAGGGCTATGAGGATCTGGCAGTGGTGAAGAGGATTTATCTACATGATCTGGCACAGATGAACGTGAAGGAGACGGAGCACTAGCAGCAAAGTTGTTCCGGTCTCCAGCTGCTACAGCAGCATCCACTTCATCAAACAGCTCCTGAAGCGCATCCACAGCAGCTGCACTCGGCTGCTGCAATCCTGCTTGCTGACGCCCTGATCGATCTCCTGGAACTGGCTGCGGCTGGCTACTGCTCCCACACTGATTCGAATCGTTGCGATTCTCTGTCACCTCATCCAGGGCAGCATCTGTGCAGTGAATAACAGCGAAAGGGTCATCAGATTGCAAATACTCCTCAGATCGGCTGATGAGTGCCTCACACTGCTTGTGTTGCTGTGATGCATCAGGGATCGTGAGGTTCAGACGCCTCGCAACTGGACGAAGTGATCGTCCACCAGTTTCCCCCCTAGCCACGGTGCTCTGACCCATCACATCACCGGAGCAGCCCTGCCCCCCACCCCCGTCGCCACCTCCATTGATATGTGGCTGAGGAGACCCCTGTGTTGCACAGCATGCAAGCGTAGCGCCGCTCACAGCGTGGCGACCGGCAGCACCACTGGTGTGGGATTCTACAGCTCCACCACCGCAGGGAGCTGTGGACCCCATGGACAGATGGCATACAGCAGGGCTCTTCGCACCAGCAGGCACCTGTAGCGCTGCTGTGCAGTGCGCTGCAGGCTGCTGGAACTGCTGCAACAGAGGCGACAGCGACACTTCGGGGGACAGCAATCCAGCAGGGCTGGAACCCCCATCAAGCACCCAGTTGGCATCCACGTCCACACCGATGGGTGATATACCTGCGAACATTGCATCCCAGTCTGCTGCACCTAGTTCTTGTGCTAGAAACTCATCAACGGATGGCACGGCTGCTCTCGGAGTGAGAGGCTCAAAGTCAGAATCCTTAGGCATGAAGTGACCCTCCTTGTCGCCATTGTCATTTGACGCAGTATCGACAGCCAATGGGCCTGCTGACGTGTTCAACAAGGACCTATACTCAATTTGTGAGTGCGAAGCACTGGGTGACCCTACACATGTCACATCTCTCAGCCCCGCAGGTGCAGGCGATATGTGCCTTGGTGATGGTGACGACAAGATTGTGGGAAGGTGGTCTTCAGGAAGCATGCATGCGTCCTGACTGAGAATGAACTGGTCAATCTCTCCCAATATTTCGCTGAGGGGGTCGGCGCTCTCTGATGCTGATTCCCCTGTGAGGCGTGCTGTGGAATCTGGCTCAGCGGCTTCGTGGCAATTAGCGTTTGCTGCTGCAGATTGTGTGGCTGCTTGGTGCAGCTCCGTTTCACAGCTGTGTTGCTGCTGTGTAAACGGAGCTTTCTGAAGAGGGCACGTTGGGATGGTATTGTGTGGGGGCTGCACAGCAAATGCAGGTGGGCTGTTACTCATCAGACTGCCATGTGCACCACCAGTCTTGCTTGAATGTGCATGGACTCCTGCATGTGATTCCCGGAGCACTGTGCTGCTGCTAGACTGCCTGGGCCAGCCGGCTGTGCTATTTGACCCCTGATGATAGCCTGGACGGGTTGTGGGGCCCGCCACTGTGTCTGTTGTACTGAATAGAGGTGGCCGATGTCCCAGTGCACCTGCCAGTCGGTGGATGGCTTGCTGGGGAGCAGCAGTGCCATGAGCGACGGGGCCTGCTGTTGGAGTATGCACAGATGGTTCATGAGATGATACCTGTACTGCAGGCGCCGTAGCAGCTAAACTTTGCGATGTTCTCATAGGTAATTTGCCGTCCGAAAACTGTGGTGTTCCTCTGCGCAGCAACTTTGCAGAGTTGACTGGTACAGCCCTGACCGCTTTGGCATTCCCTGGGTCTGGAATTTGCCTACTTGCAGCTGGGAAGGGCTGTGGCGGTACATGTGTTTTCTGGGACGTTGGTGCGGTAGGGATTGGAGAAGGAGATGCTGGACAGAACGAGCTCCGCAGGGTGGACCAGTCAACACAGTCATCTCCCTCTGGCTCACAAGGTGGAGGTATGTCGTCTACAACATGCGAGTCTTTGGTGGTCTCCGATCCGCACGCTTTGCTTTCTGAAGGTGGTGGCTTGGAGGCAATTGGTGGTGCTTTGGCAAACACTGGTGGTGGAAACCGGAAGATGTGGGAACTGTATGATGCGTTCACAGTACTTCTGGAGGCTATAGATGCTGCAGAATTCAGTTGAGCTATCAGGATGGGAGCACGCCATTGGGAGGATCGGTGCGGATACAGAGCGGACGGCTGCTGTGTCGCTGCATACTCTGTGTTGTTGAACAGTGGCTTTGCTTTGTTCACCACAGGGATCAGCGTCCGCCCAGGGGGCCGTAATCGGCTGGATGATGCCTCTAGCTCTGTTTCGCTTTCCTCGCTCTGCACAGGGCGCACCACTTGATGCCTTCCAACTTCTAGGCACAGCAAGGAGCCCTGAGACGGAACAGAGGCGCATGTTTGTGAATAAGAAAAGCTATCACACCGCGTCTATAGATTCACTGGCCGACCGTGCATCGACAAGGTCCAGAACCTCGTCAGGTTCTATTGGCTCAAGTTCTTCCAGTAGTGACTCCTCGCACTCAGCATCTGAGGCCCCTACACCAAGGCTTGGATCCCCGAGACGAAAACAATACGACAATAGTTCTCTGATGTAATTCTTTACAGTGTGTGGCGGTTCTCTGTCAAGCAACACAGCAATTCAATCATTGAACATGTTAAGCTCAGCGCACACACCAGCGACTTCTGCAGCAAAGTCATCGTCCTCTTCTGCATCCATATCAATACCAGCACAACCTGTGACGGCAGTGGCTGAGCCATTCTGACGAGGCCCGCCTGCTTGCCTCTTCTGAGAGCGCATGGTGGGGACATCATCCCGTGGATGAGTAGCCGGCATTGCAACACAATCAGTCTATCTCGAGATACAAGTAACAAGAGATACAGGTATCAGCCACTGTGGCTGCAGCATGAAGTGCACAGGCCCAGTGCAGAGAAGCACATCCAATCAGTCCCTGAAGAGGGGGCCGCGCATGCTCCGTCACATGACCACAACTCAGAGATTCAAAATACGAAACAAGGTGAGATGGGCTGGTCAGGCATTTAAGCCATCTGGACAGTAAATGCGCTGCAGTATTGATTGAAAAGAATTTGCGCGATTTCGGATGAAGTTTGTCGACAGATCGGGATAAGTTGAACAATACGGGCACTGTATTCCATGGAATTCTACAGAGTGTTCACAAACAGCCCTATGTCTGTGATTTGTGCACGTAGGTAACAGTGTGTTCTTCGCTGTTGACCACAGTACTTACGTACTTGCATCTGAGCGCAACGTCCGTTTCAGCATCAGATGTGTGCAAAAGTGCCTGTCTTCGACGTAGCACCATGCTAGCACCTGCAGGAGCTACCATATGCTTTGCGGATCTGCGGGACACGCCAACATTCCGGAGTCGGGTGCGGATGCTGATGTGGTGACTATGACTCGCCACAGCAGCCTGCCCTTCCCGTGTACACGACATTCCATACATGACAATTAGATCTATATATCGCTATATTTAATCTCTCTTGTACCTGCGACTCCATGCGGGCATGCATCAGCTTGAGCCTCCTGAACTTCCGTGTAAGTTCACCTGAATGCGATCGATCTGCTCGCAGGGTGTCGACTGCCAAAAACTTGTGATTTTGAACAAAGTTTTGCACTATTTTTGCGAATAGTTCTAAGTATGGCGCAGTTACATTGAAAGGGAGATCCTGGGTCGTATGTTCATTGTCCCGCCCCCAGTTGACCATAAACTGCGTAAACAAGTTCTACAAGTATTGTAAACAAGTATTCCCTTCAATCCTTGAGGAATCCTGCTTTTGCTTTTGCTTGCATGTGGGGCACACTACGATAGCACCTCACACAGTTGCGGTGCAGAGTCTCAGATGTTTTCTGTGTAGGCGCAAGACCTGGAGAAGCAAGCAGAAGCCTTAACAACCCGGGCATCAGCCATACGCAGAGCAGGTCAGAGAGTTTGCTCAGCTCTTGACACTCTTGTCTCTGAACAGGCACAGCTAGCAACAGCTCTGGATGTTTTCTGCCGTGGGGAGGACGAGGAAAGCCTGAAGATTGGCTGTCCGCTCCTTCGCAAATTCGTCGAGTTCTTCCAGCAAATGAAGGCGGAACATGCAGAGCTGAGCAAATCTATACAGGCAAACCTTGTTCAAGCAGTGGATCAGGAGCTCAACAACCACCTGCACGCCATCAAGGAAGGAAGAAAAGCTTTGAGTAGGACTGAAACCACCTCTGACTCATCCAAGAGCCTCAAGTTTCGGCTGTACTCTAGAAGCGACAGCCCCAACGTGCGGTTCCACATTTGAGACCATCGCAGCTCTCTGTCGGTTGTGACCTGTGACTCGAAAGGAGACAGGACCGTTCTGTGTCGAAGCTCTGCGACACAGAATAGTCCCACAACCCAAACCATTACATGCAACATGTATGAAACACCATATCGCTTCACTCGAATGGCACAACAGCACTGTGTGGCTACTCCTGATGCGTAGAGTGGGGAAGTCATGTGCATCCTTGTCCTTGTACTGGAACTGTTGCAATCCACCTTCCAGTTTGCTTATGGCACTCCTTCACAGCAGCAGTTTTCACGGTGTGGCAGTTTGCGGCTCTGCCTACAGGTTGCTGTAAAGAAGAAGGGTAGTGAGCAAGCCAGGCTGGAGCTTGCCCGTAGTCTGAACACCTGGGAGGTTCAGAAAGAGCATGTGTTCCTTGACAGCTTTGTGTCCCTAGCTCAGGCGTATGCACAGTTCTTCAAGAATGGCTCTGGCATCATGCAAGGCATAGACAGCTTTGTCAGCGACATGCAGCAGTCTTGCCAGCAGGCAGCATCTCGAGAGGTAGCACTCTCCTGCTGCTTTATCGCAATGTTCATAGTTGTGCGCATGTAGCGTTTGGGGGCATCTAGTTCCTGTGTGTGTGTGTGTGTGTGTGTGTGTGTGTGTGTGTGTGTCTGTGTGTGTCTGTGTGTGTCTGTGTGTCTGTGTGTGTGTGTGTGTGTGTGTGTGTGTGTGTGTGTGTGTGTGTGTGTGTGTGTGTGTCCGGTACAAGCTGAACTATATATGAACATACATGTATACATTACCATGTATATACTGTGTGCATTGTTCTCATGCTTGAGCAATGTAGGTGAGGTACAGCATGTGGGACATACGGGTGTCAGGGATGCCCAGGAAGCTTGTCACAGCACTGAAGACTGAGGAATTCACGCTCTTATTAAGCATATTGTTTTGGGGTTGGGCCCTCTACAGTCTCTCATATGTACATCCGTGTTCCCTGAATACCCACGTGCTCACTTCCAACGACCAAAGCTGTATCGTATCAAGTATCGTGACCACGCACCTGTAATTCAATGTAGATTGTCTGTTCTTTCTCCAAAGATTATCTCACAAATGAAGCTTGCTTGACAGCGCACGAACGAAGGCTTGTGTGGAGGCGTTGCAGACCTAAAAAATAAGAAATTATTGTTCGGGGACTACGCCATACTCGTTTTGAGCTTTGGCCTCAGTGCCACAGTGGCGGAATTCATGCAATTCGTTAAAGGGGAACCCACCACAGACCCTTTACGCACCCGGCTCAGAAGCTGGAAGAAAAGACGAGACATGGCTCTGGCCGGACCGGGGTTCGAACCCGGACCTCGTGGTAACGCATTTTAACGCTCACGGGCCCGCAGCTTATTTTAAGGTCAATCCCAAGACCTAAGAGATGGCGAGTGAGGCTCTCAGGCCCTCTAACACAGGCCACATGCCCAGCTGCAGACACAAACTCACTACATACTCTCTATTCACCTGCCTTGTCGTTGGTCTATGTATCTCCATGTCGTGCTTTTCCTCAAAATCATGCGCTATCAACTGCTTCTCGACAACTGCCAAAGCTGCATTTGGGCAACACAGTGTAGGTCCAGGGCAAATGATCAGACAGCAGTGTGTGGTGCGAAGCATGTCGGGCATGCAGGCGGCATCACAGGAGGCGATGGAAGCTTCTATAGTGGCGTGTCATCAGAAGCAAGGTGCTGTCACACCGACATCAACAGGGGAGCGCGAGTCAGACACAGGTCCGATAGTAAGCAGTGATGAAGGCTCCAGGCGGCCTGTGGCGAACATAAGCACCAGCAGTGGTGCCGGAGGGCCCTTGCAGATGACAAACATCCAAGTGGAGCTCGCACAGGAGATCGCCTCATACATGAAGGCCACCCACAGCGATACTGAGCAGGTGGGGCTGAGATCCTTCAGGAGCCTTCCAGAAGGCTCGTGAACTGCACAGCTTAAGTTCTGGCTGTGTGACCAGTGATCCATCTCATCATGGCACTCTCTTCGCAGCGGAGCTGCCCCATACATCAGCTTCCTTTCTACAACTCAAATTGTTATTTGTTAGGCAAGAACCCAAATAACCAGAAACTGCATGCATGCACAAACACCGGCACCAGTGGGGCTGCTCACACAAAGCACACATGTACCTGATTCGGCATTTTGCTTCTCCTTTGCGCTCCAGCAGCACTGGGTGTTCCTGTGGCGGCCCCGCATTCGCCCGGAGCCAGTGCTGCGGGGCAGAGGGGAGGCTGCGGGCTGCTCTGGTTCTTTCCGTATGTTTTCCTTTCAAGTCGGTCTGGTATCCGTTTCAAGCTGCTAACTGTTTCGGGCTGGTATCAGTTTCAGGCTGGCATTAACGGTTGCGGGCTGTGCTGCAGATCTGGATTCTGAAGGAGGGCTGGCTGCTGAAGAAGTCGTCGGGCATGGTGACCCACGGCTCGTGGCAGAAGCGGTGGTTTGTGCTGCAGAGTGACGGCACCCTGTACCATCTGTCCAGCCAGAATGGGCAGGACCGCAAAGCCGTCGTGAACCTCTGTATATCAACCATCAAGCAAGAGTTTAAAGACCGAGAGCGGAGCAGCTTCAAGCTGGTGTCCCCCACCCACACGTACGCACTTCAGGCTGACACTGACAAGGAGCGGCAGTCCTGGATCGACAGCATCCAGGTGCGTGTTGTCGTGCCAGCCTGCCGCAGTTCCTGGAGTAGCTTTGATGCAGTTCCTTGCATCGTTTTGGCGCAGTTCTGACACAGGAAGTGGGTAGAGTCTGTCGTGATGGTGCTCTGTGCATCTTCTTGTTCTTACTACTTGGATTCTTGCCCGTTCACTGTGTGCACAGCTCACAAGAGGGGGGTCCTAGACACAGCACAGGTCACAAGGCGAGTTCATGCGAACACAGCAGCAGCAGTTCAGGCACCCGTGTATGCACATTCACACCAGTATCACTCACTGAACAGCGGCGTTCGCATGGCAGGCAGCACCAAGCATCATGCACCTCATGCAGGCTGTAATATCATGGCTGCTGAACAACCCAGCAGCAACGGCGGCTGCGGCCAAGGTCTCCACACCAAACAAGACTCCTGGCCGGCCCACACACTCCCGAAATACGTCTCTGCCGGAGGAAATGTCCCCATTTGCCAACGAATCCACCCCTTACAATTCCCCCGAACCCTATCAACGCTTACCCACATGTAACCCGTCGAACCGGTCGTCAGATGCCAGCGGGGGCAGCGCCGCGACAGAGATCCTGCCCCGCCTGCGGGCTGTGCCCGGCAACACGCACTGCGCGGACTGCGGCGCCGCGTCTCCTGAGTGGGCCAGCATCACGCACGGCGCTCTCGTCTGTATTGACTGCTCTGGTGTGCCCGCCCGCCCGACCCCTCACAGCTCGCCTTGCATGTGTTATTTGGCTGCTGCTTGTCACTATTTCAGGTCGTCAGAGAAAAAAGGCCTCGTTCTACAGTTTTCTTTTGAAGATAACTGCACCTGATGTCAAGTCTGGGGGCTGTGGCTCACTGCAGAGCCTGAGGGCCTTCCAGGGTGCGGGGGGGAGGGGGGCTCTTTGAACAGCCACAGCCACACTACACCCTCATGCTGCCACCATGCTGCTCGCTTTGATCAGATACGCTCTGAAACGGTGTTCTACAGCTTGGTACCTTGACATAGGAATATTCCGGATTTGTTGGGAATGTGTTTTGGCTGTGAGATGGAACAATCCCAGCGGGTCTGTAGAGCACTGTACTGCAACGTGCAGGCGCACACAGACAGCTGGGCACTCACGTGAGCAAGGTCCGCTCGACCACTCTGGACGTGCAAGCTTGGGATGCGCCCACCATAGCAATGTTCGAGGCCCTGGGGAACGCCGCAGCGAATGCAACGTTTGAAGCGCGCATCCACGACGCCCGCGGCGCCGCGGCACGAGACGACATCTTCTTCAACACGTTCGAGCAGGTGCTCCTCCACATCCTCTTGCGATGTCTGGCCACTGTGGTGGCGCAAACTGGTAGGATCACCTGTTGCCATAGAGCCCACTGCTGCAGCATGTGCATGCCACAATGCAAGTGCCACTGTGCAGGAACTGCATTGAGCCTGCGCTGTGTGCTTCTGCGGCATGCATGCGTGCCTGCACCGCGCTTGTTGCTGTGCCTTGTGTCATTTGTAGCATGCAATGTTGGGTTGCACAACCGTGAATATTTTCTCCTTTGTTTAGTTTTAGGGGGTTAACAAAACCCACAAGGGCAGCTGCTGCCACTTGAATTGCTTGAAGCTTATTAATGCAGAGAGTGCTGCACAGTCAACTGCTGGGCACCGTTTTGGGTGGATTACTCATTCCAGCAATCTGGGTATTGTACTTGGGCAATTCAGCTGTCTGCGTTTTCCTCGTTTACTTTTCGGCCAACAGGGTGGCACAGTGAGCTGCATGCATTGCACAGCTCCCTGTGTTCGCAACTACACGGAATCCTTCAGCGCACACCCCTGCTTCCGTCCCCATCCGATTTATTTCAAGGATTTCATTTGCATGCATGAATGAATCTCGCGACACAGCGTGCTCAGTGTCACTGTAGCTGCCATGAGGCCGCATGGCAGCTGCTCCTCATGCACAGGTGTTTAAACAGTTTGAATGTGCTCAGGACGACATGGGGGGCAGCCGCGACCACAGCGCCGATGTGGACGACTTTGCCGCCTCCCTCCACAACCCGAAAAGCTCCTGTGCCACACACCCTCTGGAGCCCTCCGCAGCTGACAGTAACGAGTCTGCCCTGTATGCTCTTCCTTGCAGCTGCCAGCAGTGACTCTGCCCTGTATGCTCTTGCACCGTTATAGTTGTTGGCGTGCTTGCGGCCCGCTCTCTCCGGGCGCTCGCGTGCGTACTGTTTGTCTTGCACGCACTCGCATCAACCTGGTTGGCTTTGCATGTATACTGTGTGTGCATGTCTGGGATCTTTCCCATCGCCCCTTCATGAACTGACTTGCTGGCTTGCGCGCGCGCGCCGTTCTTGAGCCACCCGCACCGAATCGAGCCCGGCTCACGTGCTGGGATTCAGATTAGGTATGCATGGAGCGCTTTTGTGGGCGCTGCCGAAAGTTTTGGCCTGCCTCGCAGAATAGTTCGCTGCTTTCCTTCACACCAGCACTGAGAAACGTAACAATGCCAGTGGATGGCCGTACAACTTGCAATACTGCATGTCTTTCATAAAACGTCCCGGAAACACACCTAAAACTGCTCTGAAACTTCCTTCCACTGGCATTGTTTCCAGCTCCCACTGCGAATGGCCGTGACTGGCGGCCGCATGTTACGCTGCGCATTGCATGTACAGTAACGTCTGGTTAATGCGAACCCATTCGAACTCACGGGTTAGTTCGTCTTATCCAGAAGTTCGGGTTAACCAGGTTCGTATTGACCAGATGTTACTGTACAGGCTGATTCAGGACCCCATCGGAACACACAACGCCAAGCCTCATCCTGCCTCACCCCAGGCGCAGAAGGCAGCTTTCATCAAGGACAAGTACGAGCTGCGAAAGTATGTGCGGAGCCTGGAGGCCAGCGTGGCACAGTCCCTGATGTGGCAAGCCGCCTTTGAGGTGTGCAGCTCCCCCCTCCCCCCCCCCCCCGAGCTCTGTGCTGCATGGCGCTCGCAGTGGCGTTGCAAGCTGACAAGGCAGTAGGTAGGCAAGAACCCAGGTCTTCTTACCGGCCGGAAAGCACTAAATAGGCAAGAACCCGAATCACATCTGTATAGCATGCTTGCAGCGTTGTTCTGTCATTAATTTGGGATGGTGTTGGGGCGAGAACACCAGTGAGTTGGTGGGGTTTCATGCTTAACCGTTTGAGTGTTTCTCTTCTTGCTTCTTGCTTTTTGCACATTCATTCCCTTTTCAGCCTGCAAAGCCTTCTATCCATCCAGGATGGCACACGGCCACTGCGGCAGCGCCCCCTGATGCATACACACCCAGTGCAATGCAATGCATGCTGTCAAAGACTGCATGTGCACCAAGACCAAGTGCATGCGCACCCACTGTAGCGCAATGCATGCTGTTAAATGCCGCAAGCTTGTTGAAGGAGAACATGTGTGGGGCAGGTGGATATCAGGAAGCTTCAGGCGGCAACAGCATCAGGGGCCAAGGTGTGGGAGCTCACTGCGCCAGCCCGCAGCCGCGCGGCCGCGCTCGTGCAAGCCACCGCCACGCGCGCAACTGTCTCGGACGACTCAGAGGGCAGTGGAGTGCAACCGCCGATAGACGCGCCAGAGGGCAGCTCGGGAAGCGGGGGGGATGTGAGGGTGAGTGTGCTGCATGCGGCATGCACCACACGCTCCGTGGCTCTAGTGGAGTTCATCTGGCAGGTGTGTGCTTGCTGTACTGTGCTTCCTCCTGTCAGATTCCACCCTCCATGCTGTGTGTTTCGTCATTGCCATCGCAGTTCTACCAGGAGTGCCAGGAAAGACTTCAGCGATGGTGCTGTTGTGCCATTGGAGTAATGTGGTGGGTATTTATGTTTGTTGCACGTGGCTACTTGGGTTCTTGCCTATTCGCTTTCTTTCAGGTTGTAAAGGGGGCCCTCAGAAGTCCCCTCACGCCACGAAACCTGTCATGGTGGCAACCATCACCCCTACTGAGCTTGCAGCCCTCGAAGGCAACAGGGGCACCACATACCCCCACGTTCTGCGGTATGAAGGCGGCGCCACGATGCCCCTTCTGAAGGAGGTAGCCACGCCGTGCTAACCCCTAAGCCACACCATCCTGGCGCAGCAAACACAAGCAACCGCACAGATTGATGGCGTGCATGCATGCAGGCCTGCTGCCACTCACCTGAGAGCGAAACGCTGCTGCAATCTCAAGATGAGCACGGCCGCACGCCCCTGCACTACTGCCTGCTGTACGAGGCGCATGAGGTGGCCCGCAGCCTGCTCCGCAAGGGCGCAGACAAGAGCATTCAAGACTGCAACGGCATGACGGCGCTAGACCTTGCAATACGGCGTGGGAGGATACAGGACACCGACCTCCTCGTCCTCATGAGCCCCTCTCCAGGATAGAAGCTCTCTTTGTTTCTCCCGCTTGTGCTCTCGATGTGCTAGGTCTGGGCGAAGGGTGGAGGAGTGGCGGGCGGCTGCTCGTGTTGCTCGGCTGTGGGCCGCGCGACTTGCTGGGTCTTTCCTGAGGGCTTCCCCAGCCTGTCTGGTTGGCGTGCGGTGGACATGATTGATGGTTCGTGCCAGGGTTTCTCCTTCACAAGTTTTGGCAAGGTAACTATGACGCCCAGAGTTCCGCTTGGGAACTTTGGGTGTTTCCCCAAACTTTGTCGCCCGCACCACAAAGTCTGTTTGATACGAGAATAAGTGCGGAATCTCAGGGCGTCAAGAGAGTGGCAAATAGTGTGCTCGGAATGTATGGGTACAAGTGTGCTTGCTAGAAACCATAGCGACAGGGGATGAGGGGAGCTGCTTGCACAGAGGGGAGGCTGTGTGCGAGCAGCAGCGAACGGGCTGTTGATCAGGACTGACGAACAGGGCATGCTGCGGGAAAGCGAGGCTCTGTGCCGAACATTTCATGTCCTGATTGAGGCTGTCTGAGGGGCATGATCTGCTCTGCTGCGTAGTGGCTGTCACACAAAGTCGGGGGTGGATGAACGCATTGTATTCTCGCAGTGCTCTGCACTTCCCTGCACAGATGAAAGGCTCCTTGACGGACATCCGATCAAGGGGATCTGATTTGTGCAGATCCCAACAATCCCTCCCAAAACGTGTACAGCCATCGGCTGACGTATGTCAGATTTTTGACGTATTTCAGAACACATATACCGGTCGACGTGTGTCAGAACACACGCCCTGCAGTGCGCTGAAGGCCTGCATGTTTCTGTATGGCGTGTGAATAAGGTGCAGGCGAGTGCCTGTGCATCACAGTCAGGTTTTTTCTTCAAGCCGGGATGGTATGGGTGTGTGCCGGACATGAAGGGACCAAGCTGGCCCACTGGCATGCTTTACTGTGTACTATGATGCCGTGTGCAGCTTGATTCGAGTGTTCAAATTCTGTTACAAGAGACGAATTGGTGGGGGTGACCTGAGGATGATTGAGCTGTTGGTGATGTTGCATGGCCCCACGTGTGCCTGCCATCGGTCCAACAACCGTGCATCAGAATCGAGGCTGTTTGTTGCAACTCCTGGACTTGTTTCTTCAAGAGAAGTAGGACGTTCGACACCATGTTTCAGTAATCCTACCACTTTTTTTTAGTACCGCTGTCGTGGTGTGTGCTGTGGGGGGGCACAGAGTTTATCCTTCGGGAAGTCCCATTTCGTTGCCTGACTCCTGGTGGGCTTTCCAGGCAAACTTGCTTTCATGTGAACAGAAAAATGCATGTCGTTTTCTGCCAGCCTGGTGACTGCTTCCCGACGAGTTCTCGGCATGTGTCACCAGGGATGGTCATGTCCCTACACTTCCAAGGCTTCGCATCCCGATCGAATATTCTAGTGGAATTTGCATGGGTTGGCGAAAGTTTTATGTATTGGGACAGCCTGTGTGTCGGAATATTGCAGTGTACCGATACAAATTTTATACAGCCCAATGTACAGGTGAGAAGCACAAGCTGCAAGTGAAACAAGAGCCTATAGGCTGGCATTTGCCAGTTTTGTGTGCACGTGAGACATCAATAACAGACAGACAGGTCCACATACGTCATTGTGCAACGTCTTTCTTGACTGTGCGCATACTGCAAGCACTGCTTTGCACAGGTACGTTGCGCGTTTTGCTGGCAGCCTCAAGCCTCTCCACAGTCAAGAATTTCCTCCACAAGTGCAACATACGCGCGCTGTTTCTCCCGTTGTCGCGCAGCTTATCCTGGCTCTCCCACTTGTCTACGGATGCCATGTCACTGGCTGCGGTGCGCTGTCATCTAGGCTTCTGGTTGCCCCCACCAACTACCCCTCCCCGCCCCTTTGCTTGCGTATCTCTCTCTTGCTGGGCTTTCTGCCGATGCCTCCGAGCTCATTCGTGCTTGCCCTGCTCCCGGCCAGCTCGTGTTGACTGCGCGTACCTCGTGCCCCTGTCCACCGCCCTGCTGCCCCCCCTGCTCTGGCCTCCGTCCTGGATCTGCTGCCCAGAGTGCGTGCTCAGGTGTCCCTGCGTCTGTTGCCGGTGCTGTTGCTCCTGTGTGGTCTGCCTGTGTTGCGGCTGGGGCTGCCCTGGGTGGCTGCCCTAGTGGGTGGCAGCCCCTCCTCCCCCGCTCCACGGCGTGCTGAGTCCCATTCCCTTCGGGGTTGACGCGATCCTTGAAGTATTTTATTTTACATCATGCACTTCCGCAGCGATATGCATGCCATTTTCGAGATAACGGGGCATCAGGGGCCAGATACATCAGGTATCGGGTCATGGCCACTTGTCACACTGAGAATCGCCACCACCAGTATTCATCCTACCAAACAGCGGTAAATGTTGATGCGATGGCAGTCCTGTGCTGAAGAGCGGTGCAGTTTCGCGAGACTTCCACGAATCGAGCCCAGTATATTGTACCCTGTGAAACAGCGCACACTCGCACAGTACGTGCGCTATGAATACATCAACCTTGTCATGCTAGCTGCAATGCTTCTGTCAATGATTTGGAGTGAAGGTTGACGCTTGCAGCATGTCTTGCAGCCGCGCCAGTTGATTTCTCATGAGTGACGCGATATGAGGCACGATGACATGGCTCGACCGACGAAACTCCCCTTGCTGGGAGCTGACACCTCTACAGTTCACAGGAGTTAAGAGAATAGACAGGCGGCGAGATTTTGCTAGATTCGCACAGCTTCAGTTTGGTTTGGCCCAGTCATCCGCCTTGGTTGCGATAGAAACATGCGGAGTGCTGCTCGGTCGAGTTCAAAAAGGTGTCACTGTGCAAAGTGGGCGATCCTCTACGCAGGCGGAGTACGTTTCTTGCTCGATGCTGAATACAGAACAATGCAAATACATGCTGTTTTTCCTCAACTGAATCTCAGTTTCAGCTTCAGATGACTGCTGCATGCTGCAGTTCAAATTCAAGTGGCATCCATGACCTGATTTTTAGAGCTATGGAGTGCCAGAGGAAGCTAGACCTGAAAGGAGCTCTTCAACACTTGACACAAGCACACAAGTTGCAGCCAGACAACGTGCAAGTGCTTGCGTTGGCAGCGAAACAGTGGACAGACCACACGTTTTTGCCTGGAGTCCAGCGGAAGGACAAAGTAGCATGCAATGAGCGAGCGATTGTGTTGGCCAAGGCCGCACAGAAATTGGATGCATCCTATTCTCTTGGACACAGCGCAGGTACGTGAAATGATCAGCCTACAAGCCTCAAACAATAATTTTGTGAATATACAGGCCTAGGAGGCTTCCCCCTTCTATGGAACTTGGTTATCAACATTAAAAGGTTGTTTGTCCGCACGTGGTCATGCACTCGGCATTTTCTAGAGCATATGCATGCCTGTGCAGAGTGTATTGCGAAGGGGAGGTTAGCAGAAATGGATAGAAATCCAAAGCGTGTGCTGGAGTTGGCTAAAGAAGCACAGGAAGCGGCTTTTCGGGCTCTGCATTGTGATCATCAGGATGACATTGCTCATCATCTGATGGGCCGCTTCAACTATGGCATGGCGACATTAAATACGATTGTAAGGCAGCTCATTAAGCTCGTCTTTGGAGCTGAGTTCGCCTCAGGGACTCTGCCAGATGCACTGGCTTGCTACCAAGCAGCAGTGGCATTGAGGCCAGATCGAGTGATTCATCGGGTGGAGCTCGGACGTGTTATGCTTGCATTGGGTCATCATCAGGATGCAAGCGAGCATTTACAGGTGAGCACCTTCAGTTTTCTGTTATCCATCGCTAGCCAAAGATGTGGGAACAGAAGTCGAACTTGAATATCAAACAACAAGACCAACACTGAATGCACTCCAATGGCACAGCTTCAGTAGCTCGAGATAGCAGACTTAACATCCATTCCTTGTTTTCCTGCTGTGTCTCAAATTCACCTCACAGATTCATACATGCCATCCTAACGCTTTTGATGAATAGCAGTTGGCTTTGCTGTGTGCATGGCTTGAAGCACACAGGTCGGCTTTTTCGCGTTCACTCAGGCAATTCTTCTGTCTGTGCTATGGTCTACTTCTGACATCCTGATGAGTAATCTTGCTGCACTTCAAATTTTGGGAAGTGGTATCAGACTACAGCATCTGGTGCTCTGTGTGATCATCGCTTTATCGCTTGATCTTTATCGCTTGCACATGCCAGCAGAGTTGACCCAAACTCCGCACAGACAAGAACCATGAAGAAGTGAGCTATGGTCTGTATTCAAGAGCTGAGTCATCATTTTCTGCAACCCTCGAATGCATGTGACGTTACATGGTGTCAAGAAAGTGCACTCCACCAACTAGATTGCTGGACTCTGGGTGCAGTTCTGAGCAGCAAGGCTTTCGTCACAGCGTGCTGCTGTTGCTGTTTAATCTGTAGGTTAGACCGCTCCGCTTGTGCTATGCAGGCAGCGTTCAAATTGCCAGTTGAAGACATCAATGCCCAACAGATGCTGAGAGACGCCCTGGAAATGATGCAGCGTATAAGCTCGGATGTTAGTGTGGAACACGAGCTTTCAGATGTTCACAAAATGCAGGCATATCCTGCTCTTGCATCCTTGAATTGCACTCCACTGTTGGGACATGATGTGTTGCTGCTGGACAACCTTGGGAATAACGCAAAGCAGGCCATTTGAAGGCATGGGAACCGCCGATTTCCCAACAGAATAGGAAGGTAGCAGTATGCAGGGAGGGGCTCGAAGACAGGCCCAGTGCACTGCAGTGTTACTGCAGCAATGCTCAAAAGCACTTGCGCACAAAGTGTCGAAACCTGATGTGAGATGATGCGCTGTGACATTACGACCAGAGAATGAATATGTTACTTTAGGTTTTCCCATGAGCTTCGTCGAAGGAGGCACAAGCGAACTGCGTAGCAGTCACATTGCTCTTTGATCGTCTCTGCCTTTTTAAAATCCAAAAGGGTTGCAACAGACGACATGCTGGTGAGAAACCATCATCGTGGTAGACCTGTTGTGCTCATCTCTCGCGAGCAGGGTATGATCATTCTGATCTTCATCTCCCTGAAACATGATGTGCCAGGTGCACACAGTGCTCATGCTGTGCTTGTATGTACACAGGTACATGTATCAATATGATCGAATGCATGCACCATTATTAAACAAAATTCCGCAACATAGACCCATGGCACTACGCAGTTTCGACAGTCTAAATCTTCAATCCGACTTCTTTGATTGATCCTCAATCCTGTCAGCCAAAGTCCCCAAAAAGCTACCAAACTCGCCTAGAAGGATCCCCTCTGTCGTGATGTAGTACTCAGACAGAGTATTGTGTATTTCAGCAGGCTTCTTGACGTCTGGTTTGACGTCTGTGTCTTGCGGCAGCTGGGCAGCGTCCTCTGTCTGCCCTCTTCGCACTGCACAAACACCGCAATGAGTTGCAAAGAGTAGTGAATAGGGAGAGTATACTGACGGCAAAATGCCGTGGTGAGATGAGAAATAAACAGTACTCTTGCACTGTTCTCACATGTACGGCGTCATCACTGACAACATGTCAAATGCTATGAAGATGCTGAAATCTACATGACGAAATCTACAAACCTGTGTGTGCTGCTGGCAGCAAATGACAGCTTTGGGGATTGTCCATCGAGGATGTGTAAGGGTGTCCAAAAACTGTCAAGTATGGTTGAGAAAGAGCAGTGACACATGCAAGCAGTTAACGGGCCGCACCCTGCTCTTTGCTAAGAGCTTCAGCATGAAGCGTGGTAAGCATGGAGGCAACCACCTCATGCATGCGCTTCTCACGAGAGTTGTTGATGGCCTCTCTTGCCGGATCTCGTTTCGGTTGCTGCGGCTGCTGAGTGTTGGCGGTGCTGCTCGGTGGCGGTAGCGACACGCGGGGCGCCATCCTCGCCCTCTTGTTGTCCGGCACCTGCATCACACTCTCACTACTCACCTGCCGGCTCCTCTCCGCACACAACCATCAAACCTCTTGCACTAGACTACAGAGACGCAGGGACCAGGCAGTAACCACACAGAGAACACTTGAGGGAGGAGGGGGAGTGGGGGCTACACACCGCAGTGCCAAATCGTTGTGACTCCATATCTTCACGGCGCATAACCGCCATAAGCGCCTCTGAGCCCTCAAAGTTCTTGCAGTCTTTACACCGGCACGTGGGTGCGCAGCAGATGCCTGCTTGGAAGCACTCACAGTACTTTTTCAAGCAGTTAGACTTCCGGCACGAGCAGCCCTTGCTGTGCCTTGTGACCTGTGCCGCGACTACCCCATCCTGCCCCTGTACATGCCACACAGTTTCCACCTGCTGTTGATCTGGACAGTCTCATGCAACTCTCACCCCCTTCCCTTGAGAGCATGCCATATAGAACAAAACACAAGCAGCAGAAACGCTATGACCATGACATACAGTGCTGCCTGCTTGTCCAGCGCAGTTACACGGTTCACAATGGTATGAGCAGCGGAGTGGGCGTCAACGCCATGTGTGTACACAATGTGCGTTCGGCTGTTCGGATATGGGCAGCATATCACGGGGGCTCACCTTCTGGTACTGAATTTTTGGCCGAAACGCGTTGGGATTGCGTTCAAGGATCGTTTCGATGGCCTTACTGCGGGCCGCCTCATGCTCCTTGTTGTTCATGCAGTTGGAGCAATTGCAAGAGCTGCAGTAGCGGCCCGACGCAAAGCACTCACAATACAGCTTCAAGCACTTGGAATTTCGGCAGTTACATGCCCTGTGCTCTTGTACGGGAGGAGGTTGGCGCCGTGACTGGGTACTATGGGGGGTAGCTGATCCTGAGGGGGCAGATGTGAGCTGCGAAGCGCTTGCTGAGAGGCTGCTTGCAGGCATGACAATAGTTGATGTGGGAGGTAGAGGGGGCCTCAGTGAAGAATGAGTTGCTGCTGTCACAGGGGCTGGTACCTTCGCATCTCCGTTGGCATCTGCCCCAGGAAATGGTTGTGGAGCAGGCACCAAGTTGGAGGTGCCTATTCTGGTGGCTATGTTCGTCGTCATTGCACAGCAAACTACAGGTGCTCACATGACAGTGAACGGGAGTTCAGCCTCCAGTCATGCACCTGAACCACATATATTCGAATTGCACGAGTTGACTGCAGCACTGCCGACGCGGTCAGCATCCCAAGACTCATCCACTGCGTGCTGCACAACCTGTCAGCACATGGATCAGCATTTACTTTTTCTCCGCGAGACAGGACGTATGGCCTGCACCGCGGCTCACAATTGCGATCTTCGAATATAACAGTCTCAGAACAGTAACAGCTGCTCGTCTTCCACAGTCCCCACCAAGTCAACTGTCCTATAAAGCCCCAACACGAGTGCCTACTCCTATACAAACGCGATGGTTTTGTTCAAGGGCGTTGCAAAGGGTTGAAATCATTCTAACCGTCCATGTGTACTACCCGAGAGAACGCCAAAGCCACAGTAGACAAAGCATAAACTTCTTGAATATCTCTCTGGCATGAACATGTGTCGAATATAATGATCGAATCATTCAGGCGTCGAAGCTGTCCCGTCCTCGGTTTGGATTTCCACGCCGGCTGTTAGATGCACACATCAGAACAGCAACCGACCAGCGTATCGTACACAGTTTGCGCTCTAATCTAGGTGAGCACTCTAGTTAAGTGTTCAAGGCGCATCTACAGTCTGCGCTACCAGAGCTTATGGTGGTACAGACAACGCAAGCGTTGCGTGCGGAGAGTGTAGCTGGCATTACATATCAAAACTTAAGACAGCATACCTGTAACCTAATAAGAAAGAATTGACTCTGGAAGCGACGTGGGGTGGACACTGTACTGCCTATATGCAGTCGCTACAGCCAGCTGTCGTCCTCAGATATGCGCATCCGAACATGACATTCCTGCATCCTGTCGCACATCAGGGCGTGTACAATGTGCCGTGGTCCGTAAGCATCGTCGTAAGAGTGAGGGCTTGGATATGTGCCGAGTTCGAAGCGTGACAGCTTCTTGTTTGCCTCAATATCTCGACTAGAGTTGATACGACAATCAATGCTGCGTGAGTGCTCCACACACGACAACAGCACACAGTAACTTCGACCAGATCCTCAACAAGGGGTTTTGTGGATCCTGTGCTCCGCGCGGTGTCCCTATATTTCACTCTGACCCTGAGACAAGAGTTGACCCGAAACCGCATTCGCTTGAAAATGTAGATGAACAAAAACACTGATTTGGGACTACGCCGTACTCGGTTTGAGCTTCGGCCTCGGCGCCACAGGAGCGGAACATGCGTGAAGGCGAAGCGCGCCCGGCGAAGAAAAGGCAAGAGGTGGCTCTAGCTGGACCGGGACTTGAACCCGGGACCTGAAGTAAAAACCTTGTACGATAGCAGTCTGCAGCTGAGTTCAAGGTCAAACCCAAGATCTGAGGATGCTGCATCTTGCTATTTGGGCTCCTGCCCACTCCATGGCTTTTGGGCTTCGGTGCTGAGGCTAAGGGACGTGCGTCAGGCTGCAAGCGCCCTCTTCAGTCCACTACCTGTGATACGGCAGTGCCCCTGCAGCAATGCACCCCACCCTGCAAGGGGTATGAGATGTGGTACAGTGCCGCCCGCAGTCATCCTGTGCGGTGCTGGTCTTCATGGACAGCATGAAGTTTACCTGAACTGAGATCATGCACATGACGGGGTGACGTGACAGTCTAGTCCAGCACCCCCATTGCCACCCCCCCCCCCTCAATTGCTGCGCTCCCTCGTCAGATGCGCTGTAGGGACAAGGCGGACACTACGATGAGGTTGATTCCCAAGGTTTTCTAGATGTTCGTGCGTGCGTCTGCTCTGCTGGGCAGTGCAGCGCGTGTCCCCAGCACGGCAATGAAGGGCTTACACCGAAAGTGCACTTGACAGTGGGCCAGTGAGTTTAAAAGTCTTGTGCAGTTCCCCTGTGCTGCGGGGCGAGGGGGGGGGGGGGGCTCAGGCGCCGCAGTGGAAGCGGCGTCGGCCGAGGGAACGGGCAGGCACGGCAGGAGCGCCTTGCCCGCCACGCACGCATGCATGCCAGTAGCGTGCATGTACACTATGTGATGGTTGTTCGTGCAGGTGGCCATGGCAAGCTCGCGCAACGCCTGGTTGACAAAGTGCGCTTGTCCACCCCACCAGTGGAGGTGACCAACTCAGCCAGTAAGTTCAGGTGCTGGGTAGCGGGCTCACCCAGCCTGTAAAAAACTTCATGACTGGGGGAACCATGGAAATGCGGGAGGATACAGTGGACGAGAGGGCACCGTTGCAGTGGGCACGCCTCGGGGTGTCACGCTTTTAGTGGCGGCCCCGTCTTCACTGGCTGCACTGACATCTGTCTCGTCACATCAGAAGGACTGCTGGTGGAAGGCGTTCAGGCCGCGAACGCTCGCTGTCCGGCATGGGGCGGCCTCGCATCCCAGCCGGCTGAGGTTGTCTTGGGAGCGGCAGGTAATATGGAGTGAGTGGGCTGGATGTGCTGGATGGGGGGTGGTGAGGCATGGACAGGCTGCAGATGGGGGTGAGGGAGCGGGCTGGTCGTGCAGGGAGGGGAGTTGCGTGAGTGGGGGGGACGGGGTGGGGTGTGCGTGCGTGCGTGGTGTGCGTGCATGCGTGCATGCGTGCGTGTCGGTGTCGTCTGTGAGGCGAGAGGTGTGAGCCGGCCTGCTGGGCGGGCGGGGATGCACAGTGGAGTTGATTGTGTTGCGGAGCCGGGGACTGCGCCGGAGGCTGAGTGAGGGGTGATGGTGCCTGGCGCGCCCCCCCTCCCCTGCAGGTAGTGGAGAGAAGGGGAGGCAGGGCACAGCATCGGCTCCCGCTGCGGAAGGCAAGCTGGCGGACATTTGGCTCCCATGTGGTAGCTACACCTCATCTGCTATGCATATTTCTCCAAAATTGGTCAGTTTGAATGTGGCGCGAAATGATGTGATCGTGTACAGTCTGCAATGACATCGAATGTTGGTCGCCTGAGTCGGCGCCACATGTCCGCAGTAGCACCATAGCAGGTCGTCAGTGTGTTGGTGGGTGAAAAAAACAAGCCCAGGCGGACGTTCTCGGCGTATTCCTCGGACGTGAGAGTGAGGGCGGCACGCTTGCGAAGATTAGTAAGCCAGATACACGCTGGGCGGTGCGAATAGGATAGCAGGCGAGAGGAATACCGCTTGGCACGCTTGTGTTTGTCAGGGATACTGGCGTGTGGCGAATGTGTGTAGGTACCGGTGTATGGTGCTGTCTCTGTTGCGGTGGCTGACTTTTCGGTTTGTCCTGACTTGGTGTGTTGTTTGCTTTGTGGGCGGTGTTGTGTGGTTGCTAGTTGTGGGCTCTGCGTTGTTGCTTGATTTCACATGCTCTACGCCAGTGCACTTCGTGCTTGAGTACCTTGCAACCATCGATGTATTCCTCACAATCCTATACTGCTGTGAACAGGTATACACTGCCCATCTTATACAACCTGAGCACACAGTGGCATGCGCTCATGTAAGCGCACAATGGCATACTACTGTGCAACATGTACACACTGACCATATTAAACAACGTGAGAACACAGTGGCATGCGCTGTCACACTTGTACGTCACACCAAGTACTGCACAACATCAACTACATCCTCTATCTGCCTCAAAGGAACACTGTGTGAACCTCAACAGCTGTCTCCCTGAATGACTATGCCTGCCGTGCGTATCAATTCCTCGCTATCTATCGAACATGCTGCTACTTGCCTCTTGAATGCTCTGTCAATGCAGCACCTCCTCCTGCTCTCACTGTGTTCACTATGATGTGAACCTTGCAGGGCCCCAACGTGTTGCTAGCAGCTGCTATTACCACGGCATAGTCCTTGTATGTTCACAAGATCGATTTCTGCCCCTTTTCTATGTACCAGATCCAGCCTCAGGTTTGTATCCACTCCGAAACACACAGGTGAGGTGAACACACTCCTGTTTCCCCCTTGCCCTTGCAACTGTGAGCATGCAGACCTCTTCTTCATTGCATTCACGAAAGCATGCTGTACACTGGGACTCACCTCCCGACTGCTACTGATCATCATGAACTCGTTCAAACCATCAAACTTGCATCTTGTACTGTGCTGGAGAACGTTGCCGATACATCTCACCATGCATGCGTAGCCTCATCTGCCTTTCACGTCTGCAGGACCATTGACACCTGCAGCCCTGACTGCCAAGGTCTTGACCAGCTGTGCATGGTGGCCTGTGTGATGGTCACTTGCTGCCCCCCCCGCATCCCCAAACTCCTGCATGTTCTCAGCTGACCTGACTCTGCGCTGCAGAGCCATGGCCATTGCAGCGCGAGACATCACGCCGTTTGCGGTGATCAACGCACGCCCTGTTGGAGTGTGCCCCACAAGCCCACCCGCAACCTTGCCTGCATGGCCACCCTTGCTGGACTGACCCGCATCTGACCCTAACTGGTCACTGACCCTTGCCGCCCGGCCTGCAGGACTGAGCTGCTGTGTGATGCCAGCACAGTCCTCAGAGCCCATTTGGGCACATCTGGATGAACCACCGCCAGCTCTGTGATGTTGTGGGGACGTGGGGAATATTGGTGACTGTGCGTGTGGCGTGCTAGTCGGTGTTGAGATGTCCGCTTCAGAGCGTAGTGTGAGCAACAGGTTTGCTGCTGCACTATTCCCATGAATGGCCACTTCACGCAAAGCCTCATCACGTGCATAGTGGCTGAGAGGGGGTGTTGCGTT
Organism: Ulvella scutata; assembly: GCA_032359135.1. Lineage (NCBI taxonomy): Eukaryota > Viridiplantae > Chlorophyta > Ulvophyceae > Ulvales > Ulvellaceae > Ulvella > Ulvella scutata. The sequence continues at coordinate 79,588 of JAUMHD010026882.1, forward strand.
CTCATCATCATCAGACAGCAATCGCGCACGGTCTGTGAATGCTGGCAGAGACGGAAGATGCAGCCAGGAGGGCACACGAGCCTGTGTGTAGTTGGCAAGGATATGCAAGTGGCCTGCGCTAAGATTGCCAGATGCACCTCGCTTAGCTTGTGCGATCAAGCCGCCTAGGCATTGGTCAAGCTTGAGCTCGATGGCAGTGTTCCCCTGTATTTTCACAACAATGAGCTGTGGTGTGGTTTGGATCGCCCAGGAAATTTGGCAGCGTTCTGAGTGCAACTAAGAGTGCATTCCCAACCAGGCTCACAAGTCTACAACGCAACACATACAACCTTGACATATGATTGTGAAACAGGGGTATCAACGCACACTTGCATTTGTGGGTGATCCAGCATTGGATTATGGGGTTTCTCGCCCACTGCAAGAACAAGGCTATGAAACGCAGAAGTAACCCGACACCACAATACATGTAGACAATCGGTTGTGAGCCACAAGAGACCAGCTGGATGCACCTGAATGGCTGACATATGGGCCCATGCTGCAAGGATACCCTCCCTATCTGCGTTGACAAGCTCAACTTGCTCGGGGTTATGAATAACCTTTGAGATGCTCTTGGCGTACAAACGCCAGGGCAGCAAAATTGTAACATCGCCCTCCCATGGCTGCGTGAAGAGCCTCATCCACTTCGTTGGGACCCATGCAGGAAGATATAGTTGTGCCTGCAGAGTAGCACCAGAATTCGACTTCCTGAAGGCCTTTCCAAGCACCTCACTGTGTGCCCGCTCTGCAAGGTTAAAAGGAGCCCAGCAGCTATACAGTAGTATTTTCACGTAGAGCCTCATGCTGAATTGCTCGCAACATTGCGCAAAGAAATTCCTTGTGGACTCCACTAGCTCAGGATCAGCCCAGAGTCCCGCACACAACAGCGGTGAACAAGCTGAAAGACGCTACAGGAACAGCTGCCAGGCTATTTATACAAAGAGAAAGCGCCGTACTTGTGCGAATGCATGCTTAACCTCAGCCTGCACCATGTTGAAGATGGGTCCAGGGACGACTTTCTTCAGTGTCATGAGCGGCACGAGATGCGGGTTGGTCTGGCTGACAATGAAATGGTTGACGTTGAACATCTCTGCTAACTGTCGGAAGGGCAGGTCGTTCTCCAGAGAGCCATCATGCCACCTCCTTTGCATTCCTAATGTGGTTGGAGAGGCGAACCTGCAGGAGCACTCTTTGTCAACCTGCTCCCCGAGAGAATCAGCTGCTACGACGGGATGTTGAAACACGATCAACTTGAGAGAACATAAATGGATGGCTTGCAGGAACACAAATACACACATGTGATGCTGGACCGGTCGTATGATCAGGATCTCTGTAGGGCGTACTTGACAAATTTGCCATTGCGGTCTCTTGCGAGTAGCTCTTGTGCAGGGAAGAGACCAGGGAACGCAGAGGAGCATGCAACTGCACTCCAAACAAGCACATTCGGAGCGGTCATATAGTTGAGCATTCTGGGAGGTTCATTTGTGTCGGCAGCCGTGACAGTTACGTTCAGGAAGCGATTCGTGCGCTCATATGCTTCCAGAAACGTGATATCAGCCAGCAGCTTGCGCAGGCGCTTGACGAGAAACTTGATGTCTGCATGTAACTGGACAACATTAGTACAGGGCCGCTGCAGTAGGATGCAGATTCTCTGAAACCCCACTCTCTCGAAAGTTGATTTACAATCATCGCATCGTGGTCCACACATGATAGTGGTTGACCAAAGCAAAAGAGGATCAGTACTTGATGGCAGTCACATTGAAGGTTGCTGTCCTTGACCTATGGATATGGCAACAAGATTCATGTTAAGAATCCCTACGGACAACTCACAAATCCAAACACGACAACATACTGTTGCATCTCTTTAGAAGAAATAACACTAAGAACACGCCATTCATGGACTGGAAGTTACAGCTCCTGCCAGACGAATGCTGCTCAGGCGTGGATTAAACAACACCTTGTAGGGAGCCTTTCTTCATGAGGTGGAAAAGCGCCTCTAGCGTGCTGTTGTTCGCGAAGAACGCAAGATTGAAGTTATCTATGTTTGAATACATCGTCCTGAGCTCCTCGTCTGTGTGCACAGCAGTAATGGCTGCAATTATGGCACCCACTGACGATCCTGCTATAATGCGTGGTAGCAACCCCTGCTCCATCAGACCTCTCACAATGCCCTGCAATTGGTTCAGTGCGCTCAAGACGTCACAATCAGAAAGGACACTCGTCCATCAAGTGTCAGCAACGATCCTGGTCAGAGCACTGAATACTGTGTGTAACTTCGGTTCTGGATTGGAATGTATGTGTGGATGCTCAAACAATCAGCAATGGGTACACCTGTCAACACATCATACACTTGTCTTGAAACAGCATTCTAGCATCTGCATGCTTTAGGAAAAAGAAACGCATTCACTACTCATTCTCAATGCTGTGTGTTGCAGTTGCTGATCGTAGTCAACGAGCCTTGAAGCGACACAAACCCCCCCGTTTATAGCGACAATCCCTCACTGTGAGTGTTTTTTCTGCCGGCATAGGCTGGTCAAGCTGCATATGCTACTCAAACTATACTGTTTCGCATGATGTGGCAGGGCTTCACAGCGTTGTTTTGTGAAGGATTGCATAGGCAATAGGAGTGCACTATGACTCTACACAACTGAATCAGTGAGAAGAGTACCAGGTGAAACGTTCCCAGAGCACCTCCACCACTGAGGACAAGAGCAGTCCTTCCAAAAGTATGGCGTATCTCCTGGAAGAGCTTCAGGCGCTGTGCCAGTGACCCAACAGAATCGGACTCAGCCATAAACTCTAGAGTAGAGTTGACCGTGGCAATATAGTCACGAATCGGTTGTGGCAGGATGTGCCTACTCCTGTGAATATCCCTGCAATGTGCACATGAAATGAGTCAGAGGCTTTCCACGTGGTGTACAGCTGACGTGTACGTGAAAAGGTGCAGAGCCTCGCAGCCAGCAGGCTACAATTTGGTAGCACAGAGTTATAGTCTAGAAACAAACGTGAGAGTACAATAGGCGCGAAGCTAAAACTGCAGCGGTTCTCAGCGTAGCGAAGGAGGAGGCGATTAGCGCAGTGCCGACACACGTAGACTTGCGCAACGCACTTGGAAGTACAGTTCCCAAAATCGCGGAAGAGGTCTGCACGCAACGAGAATACCAGCTTCTCAACCTGTCCAGTCTCTCTGAGTTCGTTGAGCTCGCTAACTTTGGCCCGCAACAGGCTCTCGTCATATGGCTCTGGTTGTCGTGCGCTGTTTCTGTTCTGCTCCATCCGGATAGCATCAAGGTCATCTGCTAGGGCCTGCCATTCTGAAAATGATGCGGCTTCTTCCATCCTCTTTTCCAGCGACCGCTGCCTCCATGATTCATAGCTGCAGCTGTTGGCGAGGACTCGCATCGCTCTCAACACGGAGGCGCCGAGTAGGAGCAAGCCTGCAATACAAGAGCACACACATGTTGAAGCCAAACACTTATTAAAACAAATTGATCCGTGAAATGGGGCGAACGCACCCAGTGATACATGCCATCGCCTAAAGTCTGGCATGAAGTCCCAGTTGAGAGCTCTGATGGAATTCCTTGGAAGCTTCTGAGCTTGATAGCCAATGAATCCAGCTATGATGCGCTTCAGCTCGAGCGCTATTGCTGTAAGGCCAGAACGCAGGGAGACCAGCGCTTCAAATGCTAAAGCAAAGGGCGCCCCGGCTACCGTCAGAACTCGTAGAAGTTGCAGGAGTATAAACTTTCCCAAAAAGTCTGCCTGTTCTTTCAACGGCCGCGGAAATATCGTAGGATCTCGCATCTCTCTCCTCTTTACATTCGAGCTGCCCAGGCTACATGTGTTTTGCCATGCGTAGAGCACTACCGCGGGCACCCACTCCGCATTTCTAGAAGAGAAGTGATCTTTCATGCTGAATCCGATGCTAGTCACTTTCTGCGGTACTAGCTGAAAGGTTGAGAAACGGCATCGTCACCGCTTCAGATTTGGCAGCCGTGTGAACGAAGTGGGGCACAACTGCCTACAACACAATATGTATTCAAATTGGCGATCACTATTGTAAGTACCAATCTTCATATCAATAATATCAGTGATAGGTTTGTTGCGCAATTGCGTGTCCGCGAGAAGTGCGAGAGTGCATGAGGAGCCATCGATGGCCATTAAAGCTCACATGTGCATGAAGTTCAAAAAGCCGGCTTCTGCGTGTGAGCCAGAAGAATACAGGCAAGCAACAAGGTCGGGTGTGTTTGGCGTTTTGGGATGTTCACATGATACTCAACGCTATGCCATCGTACTGGTGAGGACATCGATAGCAGACGTGTGGCAGCCATGGTGGCTTCTCTACGAGTCTCACCAGAGCTGATAGCGCAATTGAAGCGAGAAGCTGGTTTGGCGGGAGCTGCGGACAGTTCCAAGGCAGGTACCACAGCTCAACGAGAGTTTCTCCCCAGCTTTAGCAGAGTAGATGCACAGACCCGCTCTGCTATCGAGAAAAGCAAAGAGCTACAGTCTGCTCTTATTACAAGCGAGTCTGTGGGCGGATTGTTGCTCAAGCACGAAGCCGCAGAGATCTCAAAGATTGAGGAGAAGGCAACAGAACTGCTGTCTTCAGAGTTCAACGCGCCCTTAAGGGAGCCACCGTGCGCAGCAGAGCGATCTTCGGTACTAGATTGTTACAAACTGAACCCTGGAAACGAACTAAAGTGTGCAAAGTTCGTTTCTGCTTACCAGGCCTGTTCAGATCTGGCGTTCAAGGCCAGACGGCCTGTAACTTAGAATGTAGAGACTAAGGAGAGCCTGTATTTTGCTTTCAAACTGTAAAGTGATGATCCTGTTCTTTACTGTGGTGTTGTTACTCCTCTCAGAGCACCCGAGCGCGCACCACCCGCTCCTGCCTGTCCGACACACCCTGAACAGATGAAAAGGTACTCGGGAGACTGTACATACTCCCTTAAATCAATCTGTGGGCCCTCATGTCTCCAATCCTTTCTATCCTCGTCAACTTTCAGTGCCCTCTGGAGCCAGATGTGCCCTTGATTGTCCACTGGTGATGCGAGAGGGTTACAGAATTTAGAATCATCTTCGGCACCAAAGGAAGCTTGACTTCTGCGAGCAATGCATCCACTGTGCTGATACATCATGTGACAGGCTGTGCAGAGTCAAGCATGAATATCGAATTGATTCCCGGTGCAAGTACCTGTTGACTGCCTTCATTGAAGGGGATCCCTGAAGAGTTCCTACTGTTGTTCTGTTAGCTCTCTTGGATTCATCTACATGCAAGATCTTGCGGCACAACCTGCTGGGAACTGTGTGCTTTGCCATTGCAACCGGGTCCAGGCACACATCAGCTACAATGGAAGGATCCACGATGATGTCCTCCAGACGAGCACGAAGGAGTCCCCGACCCGTTTCACCAGCTAAAGCTTCGGCATATTGGCGTTCTTTCTCAGTTTCAGGACTGTTGCTGAACACTTCTGCAGTGCTGGTTTGAAACAAGCTACTTCTCACTTCCTGGATCTCACCCAAAGAAAAGGTTGCCACTGGTTCCTTTACTGAGTTTGCAGGTACATTTGCTGCTGAAGCTGCTTGTGAGTCAGGACTGAACACTTGGTCCAGGAACTGCGCCTTGATTGATTGTCTGCGGCCATCTGCTCCAGCACCTTGAGCCATCTTGCTAATATGAGTATCAGTGTGGTCCTATCTGCATGGCATGATCGATGTTCCTGCATGTCAGGAATCAGAACAAGACTTGGGTGGTAGACCACATGTCAAATGCGGTCAGCAGGATCGAGAAACGTAAACTTGATAAGCCTTTCTCTCCAGGGTGTGATGTAAACCAACAGCCATCGTTGCAAGTGTCAAGGTGCAAGCTGCAGGATAGTGTGGAAAGTCTCATGCATGCCTCAAGCTTAGCCAGCCCCCATGACCCTCACACGGTGCCCTGCTTAGGAAGCAAACTTCTGGCAATTACATTAAAAGATTCCAGGGCATGCTTCGATTGAACCTTGCAGGGTTCGAAAGTAAAGTGACACTGGACCACTTGAATACGCCTGGTGCAAGGTCAAGTAGAAAGTTCGAACATGCTCTAGGGTTCTCCATTGCCCATACATTGGCACCAAGACCAGTTTATCAAGAGAAACTGCCAGAACGAAGTTGTGATGCATTCAAGGGACTGATGCATCAGTCCCTTGGACGGTTCGAACTGCAGGTTCTTTTTGGCAATGGAGCGTCAGCAGTAACCAACACCATGTTCTCCCATGTTGAAAACAAAGACAACTGAAATCTGCTTTCCTGTGCTGACCTCTTTTGTGCAGGCGATCATACAACTGGTGAAAGGACCATGAAACGTTGACTGTATTGCTGGTGCACAAAGTAATACAGTGTTACATGTTTGTACAGATCGATGACTGCTCGAGATAGTCCCAGGATGCTGTCTTTTGCTCCTCATCGACACACTACTAATGAGTGTCAAGAGTGTGTAGAACTACTCCTCATGCACAACTGGCACACTCTTGCCTTCAGCATGCAAACTCAACCTGCTGCCTAGCCACGCATTGTGTAACCATCTGCCTGTACTGTAGTACCTCGTCATGCACAAACTGCGCACCCCTCTACTCTAAAGAGCAGGTGGGCGGGGGATGGAGACTCCGTTAGTGGCAAAGTTCACCTGCACACCAGCAATGCCAGTGGGAGCACAGCAACGAAGCGGAACCTGAACGTTTCACATATATAAGTAGTTTGATTGAAAAGTCACAGAACTCCGAAACACAGCCACAGCACCTGCAGCCACTCTTTGCAGCACCCTGGGCTACAATCAAAACCAACCGGATCAAGAACAGCTGCAACAATAGTTTCACTCAAACAGAGGAAGAAACCACCTTGGCTGTTGCTGTGAAGAACGCTGACCGGCATTATACAGACAACATTATGTGGATCCCACGTGACAGGAACAGTACAGCAAGCCAACGCACCATGCCAGGGCTTGCCAGGTGGTCGAAGAGGTTATCAATGGGGCCCTTGCCCGTGGCCTGGTATTGTGCAACGTATCCGACACATGAAAGCATAGCAAGGCGACCGTTCTTGATCTCCTTGGTCTGCATGGTCTTCATGTCACCCTTGCCCATGCCCATGGGGTTGAACATGCCACCAGGGTACCCATTCTCCACAGACTTGAAGCCGTCTGTGATTCCGAAGAAGGAGCCATCACCCATCACACCAGGCTGCTTGTAGTCCTGCATGCACACTCATGTTCAGAATACAGCAAGCTGTCCAATAAGTCATCAAAGAATACCACCCACGCTCAGCTTGCTGCAGCTGACAATCATCCATCAGGGGTGATTTCATGCGTTTATTTTCTAGTACATGAGCCATTCTATGGAGTCATGCCTGTAACTTTACACACAGTTCCATCAGGGGTTGAGTATCCACTCCCTTGCCCATCACTTTCAACATCGTTTCAGGCTCAAAACAGTCATCTGCTGTCCTGACCGTATTGCCATCAACCACAGCGTGTACTATTTTCTGCTGCTGTGTTTGTTGGGGTATGTGATGACATGGGTAGTGCTGCGTTTTCATGGGCGAGGGATGCACCTGGTACCTTGCAGCCTCTGCCCAGCCCATCAGGAACAGTTGCACAGTGATGAGAGCACCGAGAGGGATGCCAGAGTCCTTGATGGCGATCTCCCCGGCCACATACCAGTCAGGCACGCTCAGGGCGCCAGCCTTGGTGAGCAGACCTGGGATCACCACTCCTGCAGCTCCAAGCATGGCAAAGCTGCAGCATGCACACCGAAGGTTAGCGGCATCACTTGCGCGACACGTGGATCCCAAACCTTTGCATTAGGGTAAAAGAACAACCACTCAGAGAAGCCACTTGCTCTCAGTGGCTGCGTGCTTTCACATTTTGGCACGTTGTGAGACAAGAGCACGGATATGCTGAAAGGAGGGGGGGGGAGCAGAGGCACTCAGGCAATCTGCTGTGATGTGGGACAGTGGTGGGCTGCGCACCGCGCATGCACGAGTTCAGCCTGCACGAAGTACTTGAGGGCATCGGGGTCAGAGCCGAGGCCCAGAGGGTCGAAGCCATAGTCTCCAGGGAGGGATCCATCAAGCCATGCTGGGGCATCAGAGCCTGGGTTCCACAGAGGGCGGTCTGCAGCACGGGCTACAACTCCACGGCCCACCTGAACATCAGCAAATCATCGTTCCTTCTTATTCGATGCATATACATTAAATGTTTCAGTGAACTGCCGGACAGCGATATATCAGTTTGATCCGTAACAATGTACACGACTGCAGTGCAGAACCCCAGCACGCCTACAACCTGACAAGAAGCTGCACGTATGCATGTGGGTAGAAGGGGCTGATCAGCATCGGTGCTGAGGCAGGATGAAAGCAGCTTGATGCTCAACCCTGCTGGCTGACCACGCTCAAGCATCACCCGCGAGACAAGACCCACCCCAAAGACACATTTCTGCAGCCTAAAGTTGCGCGAGGTGACCATGCTCGCGATTTCCGCAATGCTGGCCGACAGGATCCGGCTGGGCACCGCGATTCGTGGGGACAGATGTCGCCCAGAGCACACGGCGTATCAGATCACTCAACGTACGAACGAATTAGTGCTAAGCACAGCGTTATGTTCCACCATGTTGAAGCGGTTGAGATTCGCTCTGGTCGAGCAATACGATCGGGGTGCAGCGGCACCCATGAGCGAAGATTGCGCCGGCGTATCCGGCACAGAAGTCCCCGTAAACAACCCGAACTCTTCCCGACTATAGAAATAATAAATTTTTGATTCGTAACCGTACCTTGGTGGAGCGTGCGCTGCGCACGGAGGAGGAAGCGAGAGCAAGTGTGCAAGCCATTGTGTCAATCTAGATGCACTCAGTTAGTGTTGTTACGTTCTCTCGTCTGGCAGCGATTTCCTCAATGTTCCATGCTTAAGACAATTCTTCCGGTAGATCGTACTGCTCGCAAGTGTTGCCGGGTTGCTGTTGGTCCCATCAGAATCATCGACACAGATCTCCCAGAATTCTTCAGAAACCCACATCAATGAATATCGCGTTATGTCGATACCTGATCGAATTCGAAATGCATTTGTAGCGGAAGCAACAATGAAATATTAATGCAGATAAACTTTGGGCCACGAGCTGATCATATTGATATGCAGCTGGCTACTGCTGAACAGAGCAAAACAATCTCAGCCCTCCCGAAATGTAGGCTACTTCTTGTGCAGAGTGGAGGCGCAGGTGGCGAATCGTTTTCTACAGCCTTCGTGATTGCCACCCTGGTCACTTCCCCTGCCCCGTCCCTTTACGGGTGAGGGCGAAGCTCTTCCTGGGTATGGCGCGGTTCCCAATTAGTTTCCCCCCTCTCTCTCCCTCCACCCCTCCGGGGATGCAGGGATGCTGAGCATGGGATCCCTCGCTCAGAGGTGCTGGCACGAAGACACAAGATCTACACGACCAACAGTAGCCATGAATAACTGGGCAATCATCGCTTGCCCAGCCAACCCTTTAGGGAGGCCAGGGGCAGGTACTGAAAATTCTATTTTGCGGTTGCCCCGCTGCACAACAGGCCGGTGATTTGGGACATTCTGAAGGCAGAGGTCTCTGGTCGCAGACCGCCATTTTGCTTTTGTTTTTGGTCTTTTGCCATGTCTCTCGCCTGAAGGGCTGTTGAAGGATGCCCAAGGCAGAGGTTTGTAACATCTACACACTGCACACGCAGTGCGAGACCACCAAAGAATACCAGAACACTATGCTCCCCACAGTACTCGCACAGCACAGACTAAAGAACACCGCTTCGAGTGTTGCTTCGAGCATGCCCAATATTGTACAATTGTATACAACATTCACCTCAATGCCGCCATGCATGTTTGTGAATCGGACAGGTCGCGCCCTTCTCGCTGCAATGCCCACTGTCGTCATCCTGTATCTGCACTGATTGAGCATGTTCAGCTGCAACGAGCATGTCTTCCAATAACCCACTTGCGAGGGTCCACCGACGATGTGGTCCATGCTCAAAGGTAGAGTCCGCATTTCTCTAGCTGCAAGGTCAGCAAGTCATGACGTTTTCCGTACTGGGGTACTTTGTGCACCTTTTTGAGGGGAGATGTAGCGACACCGCCAGTAGTGCGACAGCGCTAGCAAGGTGGAACATACTCCCGTCCATTCCGACGGCCCATTGCGAACGAAGAGTGGCTGTGGGTTCAGCTGTTAAAGATTTTTATGCACATTTTAACCCGGTGAGTGTCTGGCTCTGTCTAAATTTGCGCACATCGACTGTCGTGCCTTGTTCGTGACTTCTCGGTACATCCGGTTTTGAGCCTTGCATTAGTCTTGGGAGCCTCGGTACCATGAAGTAAGGAACCAAGGCCTTATTTCGTGCAGAAGTATGACGTGTACCAGCCCTCACACAAAAAAGACTGGCTCACTGCCAAAAGGATAGCAATGGTGCTCTCCAAGCGGTGCGCTCCACAGGCTACAGCAATGAACAGCAATATGGGTTTAATATGTTTCAAGATGTTCAGCATGATGATGCTAAATACCTCTTGCAGGGTGATGTTTGATGCCTACGTTGCATTCGCAAATGAGCTGAACGCTGCCATTGAACAAGCAGATGACCCAGAGGACCTGGAATGGCAGAAGATTGTGCAGTCCACAGTTATCGATCCTATCTCAACGTATTTATATACTGGCGTTCAAGAATGGATTGCGGAGGGCATCAGGTGAATTGTCTCCTGTTGCGCATGGTTGAACGCCTTCTCTGCTGTTTCAGACTCCTGAAGCCACACGTGCATCTGCAGGATTGCATATGCCAAGCACATCATTGCGCATTGGCACAGGAGAACCGCATGGAAGTTCCTTAAAGGTGCTCCACAACCCTGAAGTCGATGAAATGTGACCTGGCAACAGCTGCTTGTCACAATTTCCTTTGTGCAGCTTTGTGTGACCTAATATATCAGTATCATATTCAGCTCTGGACTGCCAGCCGGAGCCAGGTACAGTGACGCTACACCAACTGCGGGTCGCGACTGAAGCTTGAATGTTTGCTTCAGGATCAGTACAATCTTCACTGCGCAAGTACAGCCGGGACGGGATGCTGTCATTTGGGAGCGTCTGCTGGACAGAGGCGAGGGGAAACAGCCTGTTCATTGCAGCCTACACAACATTGCGTGTAATCAAGCACCCCTGGACACACAGGGACTTCTACATGCAGACAAGTGTTGACAAGTGGGACAAGCTGTCTTACTTCTGCCGATCATCAGCTTGTGAAGTGATATGCATGGGGCTCCGGATTGTCCTCTCAGGGGTTGGTGCGCTCTCTCTCCTTCCCTTCGCCAAGGCAACTTCACGCGTGGAACTCTTGCAGACATGACTGTGAGATGCGTTGCTTCATGCATGGAGCTATATAAGATCTCTGAGGTTAGATTTGCAATCATGTTGCAGCTGTTCTCTAACTATATCTCCTTCACAGTGGATGCTTGATGGTGGAACAAGCTTCTACCGGTGACACGACCTTCCTCGCATTCTGCGCCTGTCAATGCTGGCGTGTGTTGACATCTGTATAGGTACAATACGTGATTAAATGGCGCTTCGTGCAGGTTGTGGGGTCGGTGTGGGGCTAGGCCATAGACTGTGGCTGAGTTTTGGAGGAAAACCTGGGGTTCAAAGGTGGCAGCCTGAAGATGGCAAGGAGAAGACTGTTCCGTCAGCAATTTTTTTGTCTTGGGCACTCGGGTACAACGTGGCAGACTCACTTCTGCAGGCATTGCTTCGGCCGCATCTAGAGATCTATCTGGGCCTTGCACCATCCTTGGATGACCAAGACGAGGAGGGGGACGATGTAGATGATGCACCTGCAGCAGGCTGATTTTTGAACATAAAGGGTCTATGTTGCACCTTCTTAGAAAGATCATGTGTGGATGTAACGCGGAGTGGAATACTGACCATGCATGTTTCGGGTTGTGTATAGACGTATTTCAATCCACAACTGGTGAGAAGAAAATCCGCAAGCGACGAACCTTCTTCCCCTGTGCCCTTCCCAACGGCTCCTGATTTCGCGACAGCTGAAACTATTGAGTGCTGTACAGTATTCTTTTGGTTGCTGCGCCCGGAGAGGCCTGCATTTGTATAGGACAAGCGATTGTCAGGATCCATGTGACGAGGCCAAAGCAACCATGTCAGGCCTAGCTGCTACGAATTTTGTGCTTAATTTCGATCAAGATGTTCGATGGGCCATGCCACTTAGGCTGAAGCCCGATGTGGTGGCTGCCATCTGTAGCGCAGGGCCTGACGCATCGTACATCCGCTTCGCGACAGAAGGTGGCAGACATGTACGCAAACGGGCCTGTTTGCTTTACTAACATGTTCCTGTCCGAAGTGTCTGAGATGAGGCTAAGCTACCTTGCAGCGCGAAGGCGAAGTGCCGTGTTTGTGCAGGCCATCGAGGCTGGGGGCAAGACGTTCATGCTGGACTGTAGAGAAGAAAAAACAGGCGCAACAATATGCGAAGGTCATAGAGACTGGGGAAGGGGTGAGATTACCGAGGTAGGCGTAGCTAAGCTTCGTGGAGACGTTCAGGTGTGCACAACACATCAGCCACTTGATGCCAGCGGTGTTCGCACACAAGTGTGGGCATGCACCAGCACTGTGTTACAGCTGAAAATATCTTCACAAGGAACATTCCTCCTCTGTACAGACGACCTTTGCGGAAAAGCAGATGCTGGCTGCCTCCAAACAGACCCAGAGTGGTGCTGACCTGCATGAACGGATTCTTGACGCCTCTTGCATCAGGATCCCGCCGGAGAAAAAAATACCATCATTAGCAGGTATTCACAATCGGAACACCGTCATCACGCCAATGAAGACACTCCTACCGGCGGGTTCTATGCTGCGGTCCCCTCCAGTCCAGGTGCCCAGCCCTCAAAACAGCAAGCTTTGTATCGAGCCGTTCCTCTTTTAGATTTTTTGGAAGATGCCTTTTTGGACGATGTCGTGTCTCGCCTATAATGTATCCGGGCAGGTTCATCTCAATGATTTTCTCATATGATCCATCTGATCTTCCTACCAGTGTGCAGGTAACTCAGGAGAGACCTGCGGAATCAAGAGGCACATCCCCTGCAAGGAAGACTCCTCCAAAGCTCACAGAAGCAAATGGAGAAGAGGTACCCAAGGCGACTTTAGAGGAGGTTGCGCGAATGGCTGCAGCACACGGGAAGCTACGCTTCTGTGTAATGGCTTTGCTATCAGCCCGCAATTTCCGAGTCACAAGGAAACTTGGACAAGATGTCATCTCCCTTATCAAGGGGCGCCATGACAAGGTGCTGCGCAGTGCCCTTATGTGCTGAACCCAGTTTCTGTCGTCGTGCTCGATCTGAGACCTTTGCAAGCATGTACTGGGCAAGAACCCAAACAGCTAAAAGAAATATGCAAGAAGTGATACTAATGAAAAGCCACCATTTGACTCGAGCGGCAAACAACAGAGATGCCCATGTAGTGCATGACGTCACTAACGCTTTCAGTGGGATGTCTGAGAACTCGAGGTGGCAAGACGTTGCTTAGTTTCAGATTGAGAAGCCGCCTGCAGGTACCAAGTGAAAGCACAGTTGAAATGACAATAAAGAAGGTCTCGCAGATGAGTTCCTGGGGCATTATTCTGACTGATCAAGCTCGAGCAGAGCTGATAGACACCGTGCTCCCACAGTTCCGTTCAGGTAGCTGGGCCACAAGCTCCACTCCAATCGGTTCACCAGCTGACGGCACAATGGCCAAGCAACCTGTTGCAGGTGCAGCGCGGGCAAGTGGCTCCAAGCTGAACCCCCAGAATGCCACAGGTTCAGCAACACAGCAGAGGGTTCCAGAAACTAAACATCCAGAGGGCAAGAAGGACGCTGCACTGAAGCGCAAGGGCCCGGACGTGGACGGTACCCAAAAACACAAGAAGCACAAGCGCAGCAGCAAGCATGACAAGAAGGAAGGACACAAAGACCGCGAACACGACAGCAGCAGGCACGACAGCAGCAAGCATAAGGACAAAAGCAAGAACAAGCACAAATCAAAGGATGGGGGAAAGGAAGAGCAGAGAGCATCTGGCAAGAGCACTGCTGGGCGTGACAGAGATGGCGGGGGAAAAGGGGGACTTATCAAGGAAGGATCTAAGGAGGAGAAAAAGCTCCACAAGGAGAGCAAGCGAGATGAAAAGAAGGTTAGCAAGCGGGAGCGCGAGAAAGAGCGAGGCAGTGACAGCAAGAGAGATAGGATGGTAGAACATAGTGAGAAGCGAGCGTCAGATGCAGCCGGTGAGAAGAAGCATAGACTGCAGCACAGCCCGGAAGCCAAATCAGCAGGCTTGAAGCTTTCTCAGGGTACTGAGGAGGAGTCCAACAGGCAAGCAAGGAAACAGTCGCCTGCGGAACGAGACCACGGGTCCAAAGATGCGGCGGCAAGGACACAGCAACCCAGCTCCGCCACACAGCACAGCGGTGGGCCTGAGGCTGGTTCAGGGTCCAGAGCAAAAAGTGCGAATGCCAGTGATGTGCACGCCATCGCAGGCCCCGCACCAGGCTCCACGCAAGTTCACCTGTCGCCAGCACCTGCAGGGGCAACAGAGAACAAGAAGATACCCCACAGCAGAAGTGCCTCGCCAGCTGCAGCTGACAGGGCAGCAGCTCCAGGGAACCGTTCTGGTTCTGCTGAGGCGTCTGGGGCCCCAGCTCTACCTAGCAAGATGTCCAGCCCCATCCCACCCAAGGTTGTGCCACCCAAAGTAGCCATGGAGTTCCTTGAAGGTGATGGCAAGGCGAAGCCTGCATGGCTAGAGACTGCAGATGAAGGTGCGCAAGGCCGCGACGATGGTGCAGCCGAGAAAGCTGAACCTGAGGCAGGGAACGCAGGTCCAGATGTGCCGGTTGGCAGGGGATCAGGGGGTGGAAACGATGCAGCCGCTGATGCCGGTGTGGATGCAGGGGCAGATTTGCTGCAGCACGACGAGGTAGAAAAGAGCCGGGATGCAGTTCCGCAAGATGATGACGACGATGACGATTTCTCAGTTGGTGGTCTTGCGCACGCCGTCCCTTCCAGTGATGGGACTGCAGGGCGAGGGAGTACAGGTCCCAGAAAATTAGAGCACGGGGGCCTTCCAGGCCATGATGCGCCGTTCGACTTGCGAGATGAAGTGTTCAAGCCTGGAAATGCCCAGCATGTGGGCATCAAGGAGGGCCGCAGTGGTACGCCGGATGGCATGTCTGAACAGGGATACGAAGGCGAATTGATGGAGGAGGCAGGTGTGGTGCCCACACTGGTGTGTTATGGTGCCCACAGTGATTCAACACTTGTTCGTTATGTTCGTGCACAGAATTATCATTCTGTTTCAGTTGTTACGGTGAAGAAAAGAAAAGGTCCCCATTTCCAGGATTACATACGTATGTAAATGAACTTAGCAGTGCCATTGCCTCCTAAGAAAAGAAAATTTTGCAGAGCTGAGTGCATTGTTCGCTGTGCAGGTGACGGAGAAGCAGATGAGGTTCAGCTCAATGCTGAGCAGGTGGCCCAGTACCTAGACGACGTGAGCCAGAACATCGGGCAGCTGTGCTTGGACAAGAACCAGCTTGTGAGAGACCACAAAGTGTATGTATGGCTCCTGCGGGAGGTCAAGGAGCAGAAGACTCTTCTGCAGCAGGTTTCTCAGAGTGCAGCTTCAGGCGCTGAAGTTGTGAGCAGGCACGCTGAGGCGTTGCGAGACTTTGACAGCAACTATGTTGTGTGGTTTCAGAAGAGTAAGCTCATGTCACTGCTGTATCAGCGGCTCAAGGGTGTCAAGAACGCAGTTGCCGCAGCCATGAAGCCACAGCAGCAGAGCAGCGCAGCGCTGCCCAGTAACATGATATAGATAGTAGTTCACGTCCAGAGTACAGTCTCATACGGCTTGGTTTGATACTTGCAAGATGCAGTCTACAGATGTGTATGTCCATTGTAACTTCCAGTACAGCACGTTACTAGCGTTATGAAAGAAGGGGGGTGATATGTCAATCCAAGCATTGCACAGGCATCGTCCTTGAACAGCTGTGTTGCTCCGAGAGAAACCACGTACTTTGTGCTGGCCACATGCCTTGCGTCATGGCAGCACAGGGGCAGACAGGAGACGGCGTCAGCAGAGCCATAGTGAATTGCATGACCCATATACGCCTGCTTGTACCTGACTAGAGGGCCTGATACCCAAGGGTGGGCAGGTGCGTCAAAGGTGTCCTGCCGCAATCGCGAACAGAGAGCACCAAACGGGCAGCACAAGCACGTTGCTCGAAGCACAGACGATTTGAGTTGTTCTTCAATGTCACGTGCTTTCGCTTTTGTTGCTGAGACATGGCTTGCACTGCATTGTGGATGATTGCAGTGCAGAAGGTGAATGCATACATGCTTGTGGTGCATTATTACTGTGCTTCTCCAAATGTGAATCGGTAGTGGTGCGATACACAAGGGCACAGGCCTATGGATAGGAGCATCTCCAATCAGGCAACCGTGTAATCATGAAAGACGCAGCAAGCACAAAGACAAAACGCACAAAACGGACCCACCGAGCGCACAAGAGGCATCCAGCGCCACTGCGAAAATGCCAAGCACCTACACATAAGCAGAACAGATCAGCAGAGTCATCAGAATACAAGATAACATAATCAGGGTTAAAGAAAGGGCCCGCACGAGGGGACCGCTGACACCCTGCTGAGGGCGCCGCGCACTGCGCTCACCGGCAGGTCGGCCGCCAGCAATCGGCAGCAGGGAGCGGCCACCGCCAGAGGTGGGCCCTGGCAAAAAGGGGCAGTTGCGTAGGGGACACTGAGGCAGCTGCTGGAGGGAGAGGGCATAATCAAGAGGGCGAGGGCCGCAGGAGGTGGAGGCAGCATGCTGCAGGGGGGCCTACACTGGGGCCTGGCGAAGGGGGGCAGGGTTGAAAGCCGGCGGGCGCTAGGGTGGGGCCAAAGCCAGAGACTGTGTTGGTGGGGAGGGTGCCGGCAAGAATGAGGTGCGAAAGAGCAGCGTAGGAGAGGGGGGGTGGTGGTGGGTCCAATGTGACACTTGCAGAGAACTGCAAAAAACTCTAGAACCATTCAACACAATACTGGCGCATGACAGCAGCACAAACATTGCATGACGCTGGGTGCATACGTTGCGGGACGCGCCGACTCCTTGTGATCTGCAGCCTTTGGTGCCTGCAGTGTAACAGAGGACTTCATGTGAGATGGTGCACGCAGCGGACTACACTGACTGCGCATCTGTATGACTGCTCTTCCTTGATGTCTACCTTTCACCAATATTCTTGCGCTTCACACTCTTGCATAATGGCCCTCATGCGCCTCCTTTGCCCCCCTCAGCCATGCAGTATCCGATCGTTGGGCAGGGATGACCTCTACACCTTCTCGGCGGGCCCGCCATCTCAGGCAGCGCAGAGGGCACACGCAACGCACCTCACTTACCAGGCCTCACGCAAGCTCGCCCCCACCATTTGCTACAACATTCCCAATCAATGTACATGTATGCAACTTGCGATACATACGGTCATGCACTGAGTGCATATCCGTATGTTGCCAGGCCCTGTTTCCGGGCTACCTGTTCCCACAACTAATGCAGCTCCTACTTGCGACGCGTAGGTACCTGCCCCCCCCCCCCCCCACAAACAAATCCGTGTTACGATTCTGTGTGTTTCTATTATGTCAGTGAAATCATCGCTCCTTGTGGTAGAATACGGCTGTACTTCCGGACCGTGTGCTCTTGGTATCAACCCTGAACCTGCCACTCGGCCGCCCTCCATGCCCCTCCCCGCCAGCTTCCCGCCTTGAAGAATATTTTTCATGAGCCCGCCACCCCTGACGAACAGTGCTACCGCCTGTCTCCCTATCCCGCATTGGTGTTGCCTGTTCCTTCCCCTTCCTCCCGCCTACCATGCCAACCATGCATGCACGCCTCACCTGAGAGAACGGTGTAGGGACTGGTGTTGGTCCACAGCGTCTTGGGTGCACGCCAACAGGCTGCAGCCTTACCTACGGATTGAAACCCTGGGTGTATCACAACGTGCTCGATGTTGAGCTGCTGCTGCTGCTGCCGACGGTGCTAGTAGATGGCATGCTGACGGCAATTCAACGATAGTCTGCTGCCACCCCCGACTAGGGTTGGGTTCCAGCTCGGTAATGAATCTGCAGATGATCTGCTCAGGTGTGTTCTTTTGTGTTCTGCCTGCTTAGCTTTCAAACACAGATCTGCTTCATTTGAATGAACTGGCAATGGTTTTGGGAGGAGTCAGGCAGTGCGATGTAGATGTTGCCTCGGGAACCTCAGAACTGCTTCCGCACATAGAGCCTCCATCCACACTGTGTGTATTGATGCTGATTGTGCGATCCTTTTGTGTACCTGGTATGTCCGGGTGTGGTGCATGGGAAACGACCGGAATGTGGGCAAATCAGAAATGCCGCAGTCCTTCGTCACGTACATACGCCGTAACATACGCATGTACGCCCAGACACAGTATATGCTGCATGTTGCGACGTGCTGTTGGTTTATCAGTCTACCAAGCAATGTTTGGTTTCCTGAAGTTGGATCGAAGAGAGAAAAGGATCTACTATCCCGGGATGCCAATCTATTCTCATGCTCGTGGCCAGTGTAAAGAATTCTCGTACAGTATTCATTGTTCCGCTCGTATTCTGCTCCCGAGACTCCTGCATTCACAGGTTGCACTATCTCAGAGACAGTGACCTGGGGTGAGCCTGGATGTGAAGCATGATGACTTCACCCAGCTTGCTTGGCACTGTGTACACGAACGTTTCGTCTCTGTGCGACAGGACGAGATCATGATGTCAAACAGATTGTGAACTTTGCGATGTCTGCGCCAGAGCACACTCGGTTCAGCACTGATGACGATGCCGAGGCTTGGTCCCTGCCATCGATGGGAAGGACCTCGTCAGACATCATCGGCAGCTGTCCTGATGACATTCAAGGGAGGTCTTCCGAAATTCTGATCCCTCAGATAGTAGTCAATACATTGCTGCCGGGACAACTTCATGATGAAGATACCCTTCCATGGACGCCAGTTGACGGAAGCCAGTCACGAAGCGTGTTCTCAGGCGCTTCCCCGTCACTTGATGGCTATCTAATGCCAGACGGGCAGAGCAGTCCTCGGAGGCTCAGTGTACGCCTGAGCGCAGTGCAAACAGAAGGAAGCACTCCAGTGTCTCTATCAGACTTGCCTTCGGAGCCTTGCCTGCTGCCACCAACTACGCCAGACAGCATCAAAGAGCACCCAACAGAAGAGCCCAACTACCTCAGCGATTCTCAGCTCTACCAAGAAGTACGCCACAGGAAGCACTCATCCACAAGCTCAGCCATACTCAGAGCTCTGCCAAGTCTTAGACGGGGTGAAACCGGCCGGCGCAGAACAGCTGTGCTAGAACGCAAGCGCAATAATGTAATGAAGCATGCACTGTCCCGTGGCACAGTTGCACCTGGCCAACCTTCCAGAGTGTGGCGTGTTAGAGACAGCAAGTTCCTGCAGATGGACTGGAAAGGGCCTGCCGCGTTCGAGGTGTGATCCCAAGCACCTAGTTAAAACGAGAACAAAAGAAATCATCGGGGACTACTCCGTACTCGGTTTAGTGCCACCAGCGCTTCCCACCCCTGCAGGCATGACTAAGTTCAACGCAGGGGTCGCTCATATCAACAAGCACCAGCGCTTCTGGCTATTTGGGCTCTTGCCCGTTCGGTGTGCAAAAGCTAGTGGAAAGAGTGCTTTCATTTCTGTACTATGAAATGAAGCCGACTGCAGTGGTGCAGGGCGGCTCAGCAGCTGCGAGCATTGACGTCCAGGTGACAGCCTGGTGCCTGGGCATGGGCATCGACCTGCCTGCCCTGCACAAGGTCCTCGTGGAGCGTTTTGGAGAGGACAAGGTGACTGTGTTTCCGAGGCCTCCGGAGCATGTGCATCCGGCACGCGTGTGGCAGGAGTTCCACAGGCCGCTTGTAGCCATGGAGGAGAAGTGTGCGCAGGCTGACATCAAGGCCAGGGAGGAGGCTGTGGCGCAGGCCAATATCATTCATCTTTATTACTCTGACCCGAATGGTCACCTGCGCGGCGAAGTTGTTTATGCAGAGGTGCGGAGCCCTTGCCTCGCCTCGCGCATAGCCTCGCCTCGTGCCACCTTGCCTTGTCTCATCCCCCCCCTTCTATTTCGTTAAAAGCCCTCTGGCGTACGCTGGAGAAAAAAATCAAATGCAGTGCAAGCGCGCTGTACACGGCCGACAGCTCTCGCACCACTGCTCCCTTTGGATTTACACCCTTACGCCCTACGCTGCTCTGCCGCACCACCCCTCCCCCCCCCCCCGCTGCCATCGTGTGAAAGGGAAAGCAGAGAGGAGGGACAATAGAACAACGAATGTGCGTTCGGGGCGGTTTGCTTGAGTAAAGCCCGTTTGAATTCAAGAGACGCAGGCGCTGTCAAGGATTTTCGCGATGGTGATGTTGAGCCATTCGATCGAACTCGAGTGAAGCAGCAGTTGTTCATGCATGTAGTGTCCAACTACTCGGATTCTTTGCCATTCCCTGCTTCTCCGGCATGTAATTTGTACTCTGGTCTTTTAAGACGTACTCAACAGGAAGAGGCAAGTGTGCAGTATGGCTCTGTTGTCACATGGGGAATTCCAATTGACCTGCACAGCGAGGTGGTGTTCAATCTGGTGGGCAAGTTCCTGGTGGATCCGAAGGACTATGGCGCGATCCAGGCTGACAGCATGAAGGTGCAGGTCATGGACGGCGACGTGAGGCCCGCCATCACGAACGACACCATGCGCTTGCACCACGAGCTCTACGGTGCGGCCCCTATTTCGGTTCACCCGCAGAAAGCAGATACAGCGATTAAATTTTTTCTGTCTGTGTCTGAAGCGTGTTTTGAGTCCGCTGCACCACGAGCTCAACTCTGCACCCCCACCCTCAATGGGCATGCCGGCTGTGCTGCAGGTCCGCATGTGTTCTTGGGTTTGACAGCCTTGAGTTGTTGTGGTTGTGGCTGCCTGAATTCGTTTAGATAATCCTAGAGTAGGAATGACAAGACGTGCATGCTGACTCAGCTAGGCTTCTCAATAGCAGGGCAGCCAGCGACTAGACTGCATCATCGGTGTCCATGCGAGAGACTTGCCCCCTCTGGCCTATCACTGCGGCACATTCAGGCAGACAACAAGAAGGCAGTGCATGTCTGGCTTGTTGTCCAGTCATGCGCTGCTCAGTGTTCTGATGTTTCAATGGGGTTGCAGATCAGCTGGAGGTGAGGGTGGGCATGTCGCTGGCGCTCGCGCAGTCCACAAGGCTCTCCATGCAGGCTCGCTACCCCCCACCCCGCTCCTTGTTGACTATTTTTTTTTATCCGTATGCATGAGAAGCATGCGTGTAAATGAGCTGGCCAGCGCTGGGGCACTATGCACCATGCTTCACGGGACCTTGTGGTCACACAAAGCACCCAATGGCACACGCACGCTGCGTACACGAGGCGATGTATTATTGGCAGCTGGCATGGTGCGACCATGGTCCACAATGTAAAGGTTATCAAACCTGAATATTGCACCATGATAGCTTACCCACTCTCCCACTGCAGCAGCGCCGTAGCTACATGGCCCCAGGTGTGGCATGCAATGCGAGCAATGACAGCCATACAAGTCCAATCCCCGTCAAAACCGTCGGCTGCAGGGTTGCTCATGTGTGATTACTCAAGGGATGATTTTTTTTATCATCTGTGACTTTGGCATGCATTCACCATTAAAGGAAATTTCAGTGCCAAAAAACAAATTTCCTTGAAAAGAAAACCTTTCTGCTGCAGGAGGAGTTGACGATGAGGATCATAGCGCGCACCAAGAACTACCCTGCCCTGCTCGTGCAGCACGGCCAGGCGCACATCGACGAGGACGACCTGTCAAAGATCATTGGCTCTGTGTTTCTAGAAAAGACTGAGCTAAACTTGCAGGTGCCCCGCACCCCAGGCCTCCTTGTACTCTTGCTGTTTGCTTTCTTTTCTTCACTGTGAGCCACCTTAAAATAAAAAAAAACCAGCACCGCACCGCACCACACCCTCGCCGCTCGCCCAGGATTTTTGCGTGCTGCAAAACAAAAAGCTGCCTGCCGCAGAGCCAGGTCTGAACAGGAGTTCAGGAAACTTCCCGGAGTACTTGGGCCGACTGTTGATTTTCAGGGTCTAATCACGCAAAATTCTGGTTCATTTGAGAGGTACCCTCCTAGCTCATGCGTACTCATAGTTTTGGGATGAGGATACTACCCTGCGCAGAGCGCCTCCCAACAGCCTCTCGTAGGTGGCACAGTTGCGTGCAGCTCATGTTCTTCATTGCACCGAGCAGGCGATGCTGCTGCAAAGCGCCGCTCTGCTCCACAGCGGCAGTCAATGCGCTTGCACCGCTGCAGGCCTTGACAAGCTGAACAGCAACACACCAAACCAATGTGCCCTCAGGCTGTGCCCTTCTGTTCAGTGCACACAATCTTGGCATAGTGAGGGTACATGCATGCTGTTACCATGCATGCACGGTGTTGCCATGCATGTACGTTGTACGCCCATCCTACCTTGATCAGCATGTGGTCAAGTGATGCCCCTTCTCGAGTCTTCCATTCGCATTATTGCAGCAGTGCTGTATGTGGGATACCTGGCAGCGGCCAACTTGCTGCTGGGCAGCCACACATAATGAAAGAGCCACTTGCCATGGTCATAGTCGCAGTGATAGCCCGTGCGGCAGCTTTCACCGTAGCTTACTTTTCGGAACCTGTCAGCGAGAAACACATTGCAGCGCTACTCACAGCCGCAGGCGCATGCATGCAGGTGCTGTCAGGGCCCTACAACTCTCCGAAGTTCTTCTCTGCGTGCCCTGACCACGTGCAGAAGCTGTACTCACTGGTGAGTGAGAACTTCAATCTGGACGACCGCGCCGCGGTGTTGAACCGCCGCTTCGGCACGCTCACAGACATGCTGGATCTGTTGCGGGATCAGCAGAGCGCCTCGCATGAGGAGCACCTTTCCCGCATTGTCATATTTCTGATCTTCAGCACTATGTGCCTGGGCCTGCTGAAGATCCTTTCCACCATTTTCGGGGCCCGGTTCAATGTCACTCTCAGCATCCTGTTTGGGTCGTAGCAAGTGCTTCCAGGTGTGTGCTGGCGACGTTTGGTTTATTTAATAGGAAGGCTTGGTTCATGCCGTGCACCGATTTCGAACACCCAGCTGCGGAGATCCTGAAATGGGTTACTTTGGACGGCAGCATGGCATTGCTGCACACTTGACGTGCGTGTGTGGAGCGGGGGGGAGGTTGGGGAACAAGACGTGATGGGATTGTCTAAGCACAAGCTGAAAAGGCAGCAAATGTTTAAGAGCCCAAAGAGCACGGGGTTGTATATTATCACGAGCAACATTCAGCTACAAACACCGTAGTTTGATGTTCAGCATGGCATCCACTGTGATGGCGTGACCCACAGCCAACACGCAGATGACATGATCCTAGGCACTTGGTCGGTGGAAGCTTCTTGCAGAATTTTGTTTGTGTTGGTTTCCCTTGTGCTTGCTGTGCTGGGCAATGTTGATGCTCAAGCCGCATGACATGCAATATTGTAGCTAGCAGAGGAGTATTATGATTAGATGTATATCAGAGCAAGAAACGAACCAATATGCAACATGGCAGGTGTTTGAAGTATGCATCGGTAGAATGAGTCGGTAATGTGACACGAGGGTCAAGATTGCAAGGCGTGTGGCTGTTGCAATCGTGCACCAGGCAGTGCACAGAAACGATTCCAAGAAGTGCTCACTATCGCGAGCTCCTGCTGCCGTACCCAGCCCATGCTCTGAAGGCCGTTGGTTTACCTGGTTGAAAAAACAGGTCGTTTTCGTCTTACAAGAAGCATCATCCTGCGCGCAGTTGTGATTAGACTGGTGCATGTCTAAACTCATCCGACATTGCGTTTCTTCGTTGTAATAAAACTTTGCAGGAATTCTCCATGATACTACAGCAGCCTCATCTGGTCTTGCGACCGCCGGACTTTGATCTCGTGCCGCTCGTTGCCCATCCCATGAGCTCAAACCACTTCCCCACCTGCATTGGGGCAGCGCCTGCACACCAACGTACACAGTCTCTCCTGCATGACACTGAATCCACCGAGTGAGGGTATGCACTACTGGTAAATCTAGGCTCCTGGCGCTTCTGATTTGCCCTCTTCATTCGGCAGGGTATACATTTCCCCCTTCAAACACCTTGTGCCGTGATCTCTAACTTTAGGCCAAAACTGCCATGGGAGGGATAGGAACAAGCTTCTTGATATAAGCTGAAAAGGAAATAAGTGGAAAAGACCCCAAACGACTCAAATATACAGAATATCGGCATCTCCATGCACGGTTAGGCACAGCCCTAAAAACGAGAGTCTCCCAGAAGAAAGACAGGAACAAGCGAGAACGAAGACGTCATAGGCAGCACCTTCAGGACACTCCGGAACCTGTCCGGGCACCAACTTCACACTCGCCCTCCACTTCTTGGCACTCCCACATCCCGCGTACTGCTCAAAATGTGTCGCAGACATCTCCTCGCCTTTGGCTCTTACTCTACAGCTGGCGGGATGCAGAGTTGCCGTTACATTATTGCAGACAACGCTCACATAGAGGTCATCTGGTGGCAGCTTAATCGACCTTTTGGGCGCCCCTGAATTTTCATTGCTGGGCCCAGCAGCTGCAGAAGCCACTGCTTGCCTCTGCTGCGTATCATCAGCAGCACGCGCAGCTGAATGGAACGATAACTGTATCACTGGCACGAGCTCTTCGTGGGGCTGCCTTTCAATCTCGTGACATAGCTGCATGTATGAATTCCCAAGCTGCACACAGCACATGACCTGGCTGGGGATGGCTGCATCAACTGTCAACTGGCGCATAGGCTGATGAAACAATACAGATAAGTAAGGCAATCTCTATGAAGACAGGTTACCACCTGTGACGAGTTGGAGTTTTGTGTTTCTCCAGATGCATAGGACTCGGATTGCTCGACAAGTGAAGGGCGTGAAACAGTACACATACTTGGTTGACGGTATTTATAACGCTCTCCATATGACCGTTGAGGTCCTCGATTCCCCGCTGGTTCAGGGCTTGCCTCTGAGCGTCTGTAACAGCATTGTACTCATCAGTAAGCTGCCGTCCTATTATGCTCTCTGACAAGTACTCCCCAGAACTCTGAGCAGCTTGAGTTATTTCTTGCATTCGTTGGACGCAGAACAGTTCCCACGCAGTCTTGGGCTCTGCTGGTATTCTTCGCACTGTGGAGAGCAAATTTTCTTCCATCTGCAAGCAGTTCCGCTGCTTCTCCATTAACTCCCTGTCCCCCTGCAAGCATATGAAAACAATGACATCATTCCTATGGCAGCGCTCTAAGCGACCCCGGCAAACGCTCCGGGCTGCACAACTCTTCCTTTATTGAGAAGGCTGGCGGGCACTCGTACCTGGTCAACACCAGAACCGAAAGGAAGGTCTAAAGGCTCAGGATCTAAGATTGCATCCATGGCATCAAACGCCTCATCCATGCTGTGCCAAGGCTGTGCCACAAAAGCTGTAACAGATGAGCCAGCACTCTTTGCAGCAACGCTAGGTGATGAGATCACGCGTAAGAGCAGAAGCGAGAACTATCGAGTGTATGGAGGATGTATTGACGTACTGAAGAGGCTTAGGTGCAAGAAGGAGTCGGTTTACAAGGACTGAATCATGCTGCTCACATGAGGTGTGGCTATGACTCCTGCACACTGTTACGGGCACAATCAAGTAACCACCAGACTATGTCGTAGCAAATTGGCGTTTCGCGGCGACATTTACTGTAGCGCCTCATGGAACAAGTGGCACGAGACACTTTGAACAACAATGGGTGCACGGCAACGCTGCAACACGCAACGGCGCGAACGTTCATGACGCAACAATCTCGAGAGGGCATGCTCATACGTGGGTCGGCGAGAGGATGCAACGCGCCGACACGTCAGGTCTAGCAAGGTAAGCGGTCGCGACGAAGCGCATAGAGCTGGTCATGCATCTCCCCCACCTTGTGCAATTGTGTGTTTACCCAGTCTACGTGCTGAGTGCACCTGCAGTTCTCATTTCTTGGAATGATCTAAATGTAGCTCCATGGCATAGTGAGGCCAACTGAGTGGACGTGTGAGCTGAGTACTGCCCCAAATGTGGCCTCACCCGGCATCACCGAAGGCTGCGGCCCAGAATAACGGCTTCTGAAGCTCGAGTAGAACACACCTTCGGCGTAGATTTCGTTACGCCTGTCAGGCTTCACCCAACGTCAGACACGTACCCAAAATGTTCGGCAACCTCATTGTTACCAGGGCACTGGCAAGAGGGCAACATTTATGGTATGTGCTGCTTCCAGGCATGCAGGTAGCTGTCACCTCAGAGCTCATTACATCTTGCACTCAACCAAACAATCACATCATCGCTTGCAAATCAACATCCTGCTGTGCCAACTCAAGAAGCATAGGGTCATCAAAGAACTTGGGGATGGACACATCCTCACTCATGCCCTTCCGCCTTCTGGTCTTCACCATAAACTCCCGTGCAAGAGCATTTGTTGGAGCAGGCTCTAAGGGCCTCAGCACGATGGAGCGATCCAATGGGTCACCAGGAACGATCTGCCAGGAGTCAAACGTCCCCATGCAGAACGACTGGCCTTGTGTGTGGTACCTGAGCACATACAAAGCTCATGTGTGTGCATTGCATGTGAGCACAGAGCACATGATCCAACGTTCCACCACAGGCACACCACAAAGAGCCAGAAACTCGTTCAATGCCAGGACATCTTTTTCACTGACAGTCTCTAAAGTACTTGACTCCATAAAGTATCTGGTTTCATGCAAACGATCCATTTCTTACACTTACGACAATGTGGCATCCGAGCCCGGGATGTGCTCTTCACAGCACCACGCACAAACACCACACGCAGAGTAGCACAGTGACACCGGGATCACTGACACAGGCGAACATGCAGTGCTGTGTCAGCACTGTTTTTACAGCACATTCAGTGCTACAAGCAGCAGGGGAGCGTCACCTGATATCAGTCTCCAGCCCGAAGCTCTCAATCACAGGCACCTGCGCCTTGAGCACGTATATCGGGGTCCCGGGCTTTGGCACATCCGCAGTCACATGCCCCCGCCGCTTGCTCAGCACCGTATAAACAGCGCTGATGCAGTCTGGAGGGGTCATGATCTCTACGAAGAACACGGGCTCCATGAGGCGGGGGGTGGCCAGAAGGAAGGACGAGTACAGAACGCGCCGCGCAGTCGGGATGATCTGCCCGCCGCTGCGGTGCAGGGGCTCGCCGGCGATGGCGGCCTCTGTGAGCTTGAACTTAACGTTGCGTACTGGCTCATCTGCCAGCGGCCCCTCCTTCACTCCCCACTGGAAGCCCTGGACGATGGACTCGCGGACTGAAGACAGCGCCACCTTGTCCTGCTCGCCTGCACGCCCCTCCAGCTGGTGAGCACCGCGCTCTCATACTACTAGACTCTCAGTGCAAATCAGGAAGGTGGGATTGGGCACGAACCCAAACAGCCAGAAGCAACTGCAGGCAAGTGCCGAGTTGCCGGGCCAAACAAAAACAGGAAAAAAGGCGGCCACAGCTCGCTTTGCCCGTAGTGTATTTACAAACTGGAAAGGTAGTGAATAGGCATGAACCCAAATAGCCAAAAGCAACTAGACAAATATCCACCACAGCTCGCTTTGCACTGTATGTAAGAACTTTCAGGGTTACAAACGCGGTACATAAAACACGGTCAGTCCGCGCTGCACACTCGCCGGATGTTTGTATTCATCGGAGTTTTTCAGAGGACATAGGTGCGCGACGAGACGGGGCTGCACTGCAACACACAACTCTCGACTGCTACAACAGCCCGAAAGTCTTTCCCAGAAAAGTTTTTTGGATTGTCACCATTTTCATTGCAGTGGAGGTGACCGAAGCCTCCACGTGCGCGGCCGACTCGCCCAGCCCCAAGCACGCCATGCATGCTACAACCCTCACAGGCTGAGGACGCAGACTGGAGGCCCATGCACACTGTGAAAACTGGACTGCGCGTGTGCCAGGCGGCTGGCCAGAACATGCCCACCGCATGAGCGAGGGGGCACCACGACTGATCGCAGAGTCTGCAGCCTTCGGGATGGTGCCTGGCCTGGCCTGGGGTGCGAAGCCACTGCGCCTGAGATGGCATGTGCACAAAATGATGAACAGGAGATGATAAAGGCTGACGCTTCACTGCGCACCGCACCACCCCCACAAGGTGTTACGATTCTGGGCGAGTCTACTACATCATCGCTCGTAGTGGTAGAGTACGGCCGTCGGTCCTGGGTCGGGCGCTTTTGGTATTAGCACAGAACCTAACACGTGGTGCGTCACCTGCGAGGGTGTCATCCAGCAGCACGTTCGGGCCTTGTGCGTCGGGGCCAAACGCCCACAGGCCCCGCACTGCAAGCGCATCCCACTTGTAGTTGTTCATGAAAAAGTCTTTGATTTCGCGGCGCGGCTGACTCATCTTGATGACCCCGCGCTCGATATCGCCGCCCAGGCCGCTGTCCAGCGGCTCTGCCACCATGGTGAGCTTGTTGCGCTTGTTGGGGGTCTCGGCAAAGCACTGCAGAGAGGACGTCTCAACGATGGTCTCGCAGAAAGTGACTACAGGGTCCGCCACCTTGACCTCCACATCTGCATGCATGCGCTGCGTGCGTCGGGCTCTTGAATACACCGCGCAGACAAATGCTTGAGACTCCGGACAGCAGATAAAGTCGGAAGCGAAAAAAGGCCGAATCGGCGTGCAGAAATGCAGCAACGCCGATGCACAAAGCGCTGCCTCACAGACGTGGCAAACAATTGGAAGGGGCACAGGACCCCCGGTCGGATACAAACCCCACTGCAGCGGGGCTGCAGAGCCACCGCGGTGATGTGTGCCGTCTGCACAAGGATTCGAACCGGGGAGGCTTGCAGCGGTGGCGCCGGCCCGATGACCGCCGCCCATCTCACCAATCATGCATAGACTCTTTTACAAACCGGAAAGGTAGTGAATAGGCATGCAGTCAAATATCCAAAAACAACTAACACAACGTATCCACCACTTCACTCGAATGGCACAACGGCACCATCACGAAAGTCTTTCCCAGCACTCTTAGCCAACCTGCTAGCTAGAAACGGCGAAACATACTGCCACGATCACGAGCCAGGGCACAACTGAGATGGCACATGCATAGACTAGTTGCCGCAGCAGTGAACCTAAACAAGCCTACTACTGGCCGATAAGGACAAAAAACAGCCTTCCAAACAGGAAAATTGCAAGTTTTTTCCCCGGGGGTTTGCCCAAAAACTCAGCCCCCCAGGGCTCTAAGCTTGACAGAAAAACAGTGGGGCAAAAAAACTTCCAGGAAAACCGCAATTCACAAATCTTAGAGAGACCGGCAGTCAGCGAAGAGAAATCCACCTGCGTACATCTCCCTGAGATCCTTCATCAAGGAGTCCAGATACAGCTCGCCAGTGCCCAGAATGGTGTGCTCCCCGGACTCCTCCACCTTGGTGGCGGCGAGCGAGTAGCTCTTGTTGATCTTGCGCAGGCCCTCCACCATCTTGGGCAGCTCGCTGGGGTTGAGCGGCTCGGTGGCGATCTTGACGACTGAGGCTGTGCTGAAGGCGAGGGGCTTGAAGATGTGCACGCTCTCCGAGTCCCACATGGCGGGCACCAGCGTCGCCGTCTTGCTGATGGTCGCGTCGATGCCCCCCAGCAGCACCAGCGCACCTGCACCGCGGCCTGCTCTGTCACGCAACGGGCGTTGGGATCCTCTGAGGGACTGGCCTGGAGGCGCCATGCCTTGCATGTCCTACCAGGCACCAGGAAGGCCATATGAATGTGCAGGCCAGTGTTGCACCAATACGTTGTTCAGGGGAAAGCGAAACGTAATCACGAAGTACGTACGGAATGTGTAGAGAATGAAGTCTCCCATACGAATGACTTCATGTCGCTGGCCCCCCTTACGCGTCATGTCCTGAACGGAAGGTAATTACGCGATGTACAATTACGCGTAATTACGTTGATGACGTAAATACGCGAGGAGTGCAACGCTGGTGAGACTGCATGAGATTGAAATGAGAAGGCGAGCTGGCAGTGCGCGTGGCCTATGCATGTGGCAACCGGCCCGTGCTTGTGCAGCACGCGGCGTGGCTGCCCCATGCATGGCCGCTGCCTCACGAGCCACCATCTGGAGCAGCATGTGGCGGGGGGAGGGGCAGTCACCCGAACTGAAACCCCCCACACAGATAATAAAACCACAGCTACATTGCAGCAAGCTCGCTCTGAAAAGAAGCCAGTTCAGAACAGCTCTCTGCATCAGCAAGCCCTTTCTCATCTTTCTCATCGGGCGCTGATCTCTGCGCAAAGCTCAGAAAAAAGAAACAAGAAGGCACACCTGCAGGCGCCGCCGACACCGGGATCCGATACCGGCCCATGAACACCCACACATCAGTCACCTGCGCCACAGCAGAGTCCTCCTCGTCCTCTGGCGAGTACGCTTCGCCCAGCACCCTCACTTTGTCCCCGGGTTTTATGGTGCCCGAAAAAATGCGCCCGAAAGCGTCGAATGCCGACGCATCGGGTTTCGGAAACAGCTTGGACACGTACACCATCACTGGCCCCTGCGGGTTGCATGTGTGGCAGTGGCTCATGAGGATGCTGTCCTGCAAACCACAGCACGCAGGATGAGGTGAGCAGCTGCGCCGGAGAAAAGTGTCCAGAGGTGCGACAACAATTTGAACGCAGCTTTGATACTCTGCGCCAATGCCTGGACCCTGCCCCTGCTCTCACAAGAATGCAATGCACTATTGGATGCTCCAATAGCAACTGCTCTATACTATTAATAGGGTGAACTACATGATGCGCCAATGAAAGCAAGCAAGAAGGCCGTCAACAGCACTGCAGGTGGGAGAGCAGGCGTGCGTTGTGGGGAACTGCAGAGCTTCGTGCGCCGGCACGTACTCCAGTTATTTTCTACTGCTATGTTGTTTTCTGTGGCTATTTTGGATGATAAGCAGCTGTGTTCCTATCACCAGCAATAGAGTCTTTCTTTGGCCTACAATAGAAAGGCCAGCAGTAGTAGCAAGCTATCATGCAGTTTGTGTACGAATTGGAAGCTGAAAGTCACAGCACACATGCCAAATTCGTAGATAAACCCATCATGGATGTGGCCACAGGTACAGAAGCAGACAAACCGCGGCCAGACAGCAGCTCAGGAATACGATCACGGGGATACAAGTGGGACGTACAGGGGGTCCGAGATAGAGATGCTCCACTTTGCCCTGTGCAGCCCGCTTTGAGGAGGGCACGTGTGTTGCAAGCATCTCTGTGAGGCCACTGGCCTGCCCAAACACTGCCGTGCACACGTCAGTGAGCAGAGGCTTGATGTCTTTGCCGTACGTGCTAGCCTTGAGCTTGATCTTGAACTGTGAAAGCATCTTCTCAATGCTCTTGGTCTCTTCTCCGATCACACATGAGAAGATCTTGTACAGAGGGTCGAGCACAAACTGCACAACGAGCTTCTGGTCTTGCTGGCGCTTGGATGACATTGAAACTAGGTATTGAAGCATCGAAGACTATGCTCTGCTGGTGAGTACGTTGTTCTGCGTCAGTTTGCCTGAACTGGATGGTGGCACGACAGACAGGGGCCAGCACAATCAGCACGTTCTTGCTGATAACAGATGCTCTTCACACTTACAATTTGCTGGATCAAATATCTTCACAACGAGTGGATTGTGCGATTCTGTAGGTCGGGGCTGTGTTCATGTGCGAGTCACCTATGGCACCTGATCCTCAACAGCATGTCTACAGCGTTCTGGAATCTACAATCAGCGACAGGAAGCGCACTGTTATGAACGTTCTGTTATCTTCTGGGTCTTCTGGCGTGCGCCTGAAAGCTCTGGTGGATTTGTGGAAGTAGATGTCTCCCCACAAACGTGACGCAAAGTCCCTATAGTCGAACACTGCAGTGCCGTGGCTAGTGTACATATGCGCAAATGAATGCAGCGTGAAGCTGAAGTTGTGAATACCACAGCTGAATGCCACATTGCCCAGAGCTGGATCGAATTTCTTCTGGTACGCGCTGGAACCACCAAGGGTATCCAGCAGCTGATTGCACTCGTCTACAATGTGACGCAACTTAATATACGCATCCTTCGGTGGAACCTTCAGCTCAGTGATGAGGCGGTCAAGCTTAGTGATGCACAGCACCAGAGGTACTCTCTGCAATAGTGCCTGCTTCACAACCTGCTCAGTGCCCAACATGACGCCCTCCACGGCATCCACGCACAAAAGACAGCCGTCAGCTGTCTGTATGGCCGCCGTCACTTCGTCTGCAAAGTTTAAGTGGCCAGGCGTGTCCAGCAGGTTCATGAGGTAGCTTTTACCTTTCAGAGTCTGCAAAACGAGGGTGACAGGAGTCATCTTGATTGATATCTCCCGGGTCTGCTCATCCAGACGAGAGTCTGTGTATCGCATCTGCCTTTGATTTGATCTCGTTTCGTGTCTAGTGTGGTGAGTTTCATATACCAGAGTGTCAAGGAGACATGTCTTGCCATGGTGCAAATGCCCAGCAACAGCCACATTGCGTGTCAGCTCTGGGTTGCCCATAAGACTCGCCATAAACTCAAGAGGATACTTGGACTCGAGTCCGTCGCTCTCAAGCACTTCGAACTTGGTCTCCTTCGCAGGAGCCACAATTGGCACTTCAAGTGGCTGGGCGTCTTCATCCATCACTAAAGTCTCCACGCCCTCCCCGTACACTTCCTCAGCAGTAGGATAGTATTTTTTGTCCTCGTGCAGCACGATAGCAGTGCTAGACGGCCCAGCACCACCTGTGTCAGTGGCATCCATCTGGGCACCGCCATCGTCGTCTGCCATTGCCCCGCCTTCTCCATCCTCACTCTCCTCCTCATCTTCGTCGTCATCCTCATCTTCGTCCTCCTCGTCATCTGAGAGTGCAGGGCCGATGTAATTGCCAAACTCGTCGTACAAGGTGCCGTCCATGACCGCTCTTTGTCGTGACCGCTGGAAGGACCGGTGGAAGGACAACCTATCAACACCTGTTTCAGGACAATAAACACGCACTCAATAAAATATATTCATGCCGAGCAGTCCGCGGAGGACAACTTGTGGGTAGCCAGAACACCAACACCCGATGGCCAACTTACTGCACTGAACTAGTGTGCTCTGCATGACCAGAGCAGATCTCACTGCTCCAGAGTTTCCTATCAACATAAAACCCCTTCATCTGTAGAATCCAACATGTAGATCCGATGGGTAGCCTCAGTCATGAGGTACATGGTCGGGAATCCATCTCTCAGTGCTCGAGCCATGGCTCTGCCCATGTAGTGGCTGATCGTCAGCAACTGCACATCACTACGTGACTTCAGCAAGTCCCTGAGCTATATTTGCTGTATCTTGAACGCTGCAACTGTGCAACGCTAGCTGATGTCTAGCGGCGTTCTACATTCACTGGTAGTCTGAACGTCATTTAGTAGTATGCAGTAGTGTACCAGTTCTCCTTGTAACCAGCAGGGCGAAGGGATGCCGGACTTCACAAAGGTGAAAAAGGTGGGCATTCCGTCCTTCACGAAAGCTGGAAGGGCTGCTCAAACGCCAAAGGAACAGCAGAAAGAAGCTCCACCCGCCCCCCCTCCTGCGGACCAGCCGCAGCCTTCACAGGAAGGCCCCAGCGATAAAGACAAGGCAGTACCAGGTGAGAAGGTGACAGCGAAGGATGCGGCGTTGAACCCGGCGGTGAATGCCATCCAGGCTATTCTAGAGTCCGGCACAACCGCTGCTCAAGCTAACCTTCTGCTGGAGCTCACCGAACATCTTGCTGAAGGAAAAGCAGTGTCCTCTGTTGTGAGCGATGTATGCCGGGTGTGCCTTTGAGCCCTGTGATGGTCTGTTTAGAAGGCTTGTTCAGTTTGGCTTATCTGCACAGCACCCAATGGTCAATACAGCCAACTGTGGGAATTTCATTATTGTATATATGAATAATGTGTCTGTTGTTAGCTGCTCAGCCGGTTAGTGGAGTGGGGACACCAGGAACATTGGGTTGGTGAGTGACTGCCCGTGCTTGAACATCTGATGATGTGCAGATACTCGTCGCACCAGGCAAGGCAAATGCTGTGATCAAGAGGTTGGCTTACGATGCAGTCCAAGTGGCGAGCTTGCACCACAACGACTGGGTGTATGTGTGTCAAGGTCTTCAACACGATCTGTCACTGGAGCAGACGCTGGAAGTGCAAATTCGCGTACTGGAGCTCATTACGATGCTACCAGAGCTGCATGTCGAGCTGTTGCTTAACAACACCGACTTGGAGCAGAAACTGCTGCAGTTCGTACGCGAGGTATGCCTGCTACTTGTGCTGTGTGTGCCAAACAGAATTGGTATCACTAGCATCGAAGCTAACGGAACTTCTGTCCATGTGTGTGTTCGGGCTTCACAAAGCCATCCCAACTTCAACTATTGACAGATATTCACGTTGCTAATGAAGCTGTGCCTGCATGACGAAGGTGCTACCTGCTCTGACGCACACATGCAAACTCAGATCCGATGGCAGTTAGTGCTTCGAGAGAGTTCAGCATGCCAACACGTGCAGGGGCTACCTGAGACCCAAGGCGGTGCAGCAGTTGCATTAGCACACTGCTACAGCCAGCCAGTTATCCTCAAGCCACTGTTCTCGTCTCCTCAAGCTCTAGAGAAAAAGATGGAGAACTGGGAGATGGTCGCAGACTCTGCAAACGACGCAGTTCCACGTGTTGTTCATGGCGGGTTGATTGCTGTCAGTAGAATGATCCAGAAGTATCTCGACGCCAAGGCTGCTCGAGACTCAGGGCACACAAGTGACTTGCAGACTGTTCTTGGCTTGATGGCTTGGGCTGGTGCTGTGAGGCTGCGAGTGGCAGGAGCCCATGTATTGGACCGAATGGATGCCATGCCTGCGAGCCTCAAGGTGCCTCTCTCAATGTGCCCCTTACCTTGTATACTCCACATGACTTGGTCTCTCCGTACGCCTTGACTTCATCCCTCCGTACGCATCTCAGGTAGAGTTCTTTGACCATCTGAGCAGCTGTGGTTAGCCAAAACGACACTTTATTTGACAGGGGCAGCTGTTGTCACCTCAACGGGTGGCGGTTTATTGGAGCGAGCTATGCATGCAACCCCCCGTGTCTCTAAAGAGAATGCAAGGTGGCTTACAGCTTGTGCTGCTTAAAACTTGGGCAGCTGCTTCCGTAGATGTCTGTGCCCCTCGGGTAGAGCAATGCCACTGCCTAACCAACAGCTCTCCCGCAACCCCCTGCCCCCCAAACAATTTTGCAAGGAAAGTGGCAAGGTTGCAGCCAACTTCCGCCAGCTGCTGCAACTAATTAAGCAAGCCGTGCACGCATTCAGCTCAGTATGCTCCGCACAGCGAGGTCATCGCACAGGCTGCAGAGCCGCTGCCGTGGCCAGAACCATCATCCACTGCCAAATCAACAGTTCCCCCGCACTCTCTTTCTCTCCACCTAGCACCTGTCTGGCAGAGTACGTGGCAATCACGCACCCAGGCTTGACACGCGCACATTGAGCAGTGATAGCTCTCTATCTCGTATCTTCATCTCTTCTAGCAAGCGCCCCCCTCACACCACGCGACCCCTCTCACCACGCATGGGGGCTGATGTGCAGGTGGACAGCATCGCTGTGCTGATCAGCACCATCAACCTGCTCATGACGCAGGACCCCCCACCCCGCCTGGACGCGTACGGCCACCTGAACAAAGGCCCGAAGGCGGCGGACCTCGACGACCCCTTCCCCTCGTCGCCCACGCGCCTGCCGGAGCAGTCCAGCATCGCGCCCCCCGTGTCAGACGGCTGGCTGTTCACCGCGGTGGGCAAGTTCTGCATGGAGCACCTGCAGTCGCCGGACTCTGCGCTCGCAGCAGAGGCGGCCCGCGCCCTGCT
Organism: Ulvella scutata; assembly: GCA_032359135.1. Lineage (NCBI taxonomy): Eukaryota > Viridiplantae > Chlorophyta > Ulvophyceae > Ulvales > Ulvellaceae > Ulvella > Ulvella scutata. The sequence continues at coordinate 115,672 of JAUMHD010026882.1, forward strand.
GCATCTGAAGTGGCTGCACTCCATCGTGAAGTTCCCGCGGCTACAGGTGCGCTGGATGCACCTCTCCGTAATCTAATCTAAATAGGGGTTGTGAATGGGGGCTGTGCGGGCGGAGGCCTGCAGCGCTGCGGTGCTCGGGCCCTGTTAGGTCTCGTGAATGCAATGTAGCGGGATGTGTGCATGCCTGTGATGCTTGTTGTTTTTGTTTTGAAAAGAACGAAGGAAATGTGTACAATACGCTTTGAAGATGAAGGGTGCCAGTGGTGGCAGGTGGTGAGCGCTTGTGCGGTCTAGCTGGATGGTCCGTGCTGCTGAGGCTGCTTGAGTCGTGGCTATGAGTATGGCTGGCCGTGCATGCTTGCACGCGTTATGTTGTGGCTGCTGTGGTCGTCGTCGCTGTTGTTGTTGTTGTGGTCGTTCATATGGTTGGCATGCACAGCTGTGGTGGTGCCAATGTCGTGTCAAAGCAGCCGCACAGTGAGGAGATGCAGGCAGTGAGAGATAGTGAGAGCACTCATAGCAGCGGTGCTGGTGGCTGGTGTGCACCGGCCTGCCGTGCAGCAGATGATGCTGTCACGGTCATCGAAAGCACAGCTCCATGGACAACAAACGGTGGCTACAGGTGGCACCATGCCCAGACGAATGGGCGCGTTCAGCGATGTCTGCGCTCATCAGGGTGGGGGAGCCGCTGGACGCGATCACAGCGAGAGAGGCGGCTACAGGGACCATCTGCCGATACCTCTGCATTCTGCCCCCAACAGACGTCCCTGCCGTGGCCAAAACCATCATCCACTGGATCGCGCAGCGTGCCAGCGGCAGCTCCCGCGTCGCCAACCTCCTGCTGCTCTGGCGAGCCGTCGTCGACACCGACCTGTCTGTGTGGAAGCGCGCTCAAGCAGGTACGACTAATGACCAATTAATGCATGGCCCACATGCATGAGTTTCCACGTCAGCACACTGTCATTTATGCTGCTGGCATTGAAACAGCTCCGCTGCAGCTATGGCCGAGGGTGGGGGGCGGCGGTCGAGTGCGGAGCTGGGCCACTGTGCGGCGGGTGGTGTGCGGGCGGGTGAAGGGAAGGGCTGTGGGGGGCAAGGTGATAGTGTTGGGTTGTCTGGTGGGGAGGCACTGAGTGATGAGTGTTGGGGGCTGCTGCAGAGAGGCTTGTGCCGGAGGAGCTCGCGGCGCCACCTGTGGTCACACGCGCGCATGCAAACGCGCTTGTAGAAGTTTTGGAGCTCCCCCTGATGCGCATGCTGCGTGCTGGCGAAGCTCTGGTGCGCTGCTGCGTCATACTCTGCCCATGTTGCATGGGGAGCATGCAACTGCGCCCCTCACTCCCGCACTCTTGCACAAATTACTCATTAGCGCTTGACTCGAATTGAATTGAATTCAATTAATCATTATCATCAATACAGAGGTGTGCACAATGCGTGTACACTTGTATGTGAGAGGGGAGGGGGAGAGGGGCTGTGCTGTTGACACGCGCGCATGCAATCCAAGCGCATGCATGGCACATGTGCATTCATACATACCACGTGCACGCAGGAGGCGAGCCCGACACTGAATCAGGAGGTTGTAGCGACTTTGTTCGAGGTGCTGCTGACTCATGAAGGTGTCAATGCATGCATCGAGCACGCCCTCAAGTCCTATGAGCAAGCCCAGGCGCGCCACTCTGCTTCCCCCCATGCATGCTCTAGATGCATACTGGTGTGCTGGGGTCAGTTTCAGGGGTTATTTTAGGGGTTGGCCCTGGGTTTCAGTGCTATGACGCTGGCACACCTGTAGCCACCCCTTTCTAGTCTCCTTGGCAGACAGGACAACACTGTTCTTTTTAGGAGCACTGCTGTGTAGGCTGTTCCAGAATCTTCCGATTGTTCTCAGCAACGCTCGTGTAATATGTGGGGGTGGCTGGAAGGGGAACACGAGCAGGAGCAGGCATGCATATGTGCAGGTGAGGGAGGGCGAGAAGGATGACCTCAAGGCATGCATTGAGAGTGCGGCGGTGCTGGAGTCGAGGCTGACTGCTGTTGAGTGGAGCCAGATCGCGCTGGTGGCGCTGCAGGGCACTCAGGTGTGGTGCTTCATGCATGCATGCATGCGTCCTTGTGCACATGCATGCAGCTTGTCTCCTGATCTGATTCGTCACCTCCGTATATCAGATTGCCCCATATCTGATATGGAGAAAATCGTTTCTGAGATAACAAAGGTTTGAAATGAGATAAAAGAAGGATTGCAATCCGAAAAGGCAGTTAATGGGCAAGGCACCCAACACCATTATCCAACGAAGGAAGAAATTTTGATTATTCTGGTGCAGGGGTGCCTGGGGTGGGACCACAAGCGGGAGAAGAGGCAGGGCACGTACCCCGCGACGCTGACCTCCGACAAGTGGTTTGTGCTGGCGTCCCGCACACAGCACGTGCTGCACATGCTGCGCCAGTGCGAGGACCTCTCAGAGGCGGAGACAGTCACGGACGCGGACGGCACCGCACTGCAGCAGCAGGGCCGCATGCAGCTGCTGCAGAAGCTCATGGACGCCACCCACACCCTGCAGGGCGCGCCCCCCCCCCCCCCTTGCCCCACATGCCTTGCTGCCTGTGACTCGTAGCTAGCGCCGTACATGTTGCATGTAACACCATAATGCTTACGATTACGGATTTCGTCATGCATGACGGTTCCACGGTCGGTGGCTGATTACGTCATCATCTGCTCCTCTGTCGCTGCCAGACTCCAAGCTCGCGGCGTGGCTGCATGCATGTGCGATGGGACGCCTGGCGGCCTTGTCACTCGCAAAAACCCTAGTGTGATCTCCGATTCGCGTTTCCAGATGGCCCTACGCTGCAAGCAGGACGTAAGTTCCATGCATGCAGGAATGTTCATGAAGGTTCTAAAGTTCTGGAGGTCTCTGTCCCCGGCGTCCACCCCCCGTGCGCTGTGGGCCATCATCCACCACCTGGCGCTGCCGTCGGTGCAGGAGGCGATGTGGAGCGAGCTGCTGGAGATCCTCCGGGAGCTGCTGCTGTACCAGCCTCTGGCCACCATGGAGATGCACACCCAGGCACGCCCCCTCTGGGACACCCAGCTACCTCCCCGGATACCCTCCCAATCCATTCAAAATACCAGAATATTCACCATATAGAACAATCATTTCACGGCCTTTAAGACTTTTTATAAGAGAGACCTCCCCCCCTCCCCCGCCCTCCTCCGAGTGCCGTTGCATGCCACCAGGCCGATACATCGAGGGCTGTTGGTGCCTGCCCTCGCCTTCTGGTAACTTCGATTTTAGCGGCCCTTTTGTTGAGCACAAATTTGTACCCACACGCGGCCACCCTGCCCAGCGTGCGGCGGTCATGCAGGAGCTGGAGATGTCGACGCGCACGGGCGCGCTGCCGTACAGTGTGGGTGCGCAGGGCCTCAAGGCGCGCGACCGCCCCCTCCTGTTCGGCGGCCACCTGCTGCACATGCCGGAGGCTGCGGACTGGTGGGATGCATGCAGCGAGGGCCTCGCGATGGGCGCGCTGGCGCTCGAGCGCATCTGCCACACCCTCTTCAACAACTTTGCAGAGTTCTCCCACATCGCAGGTGCGCGCCTCTGGCCCTGGGGGGGTGCCCCCCCCTGTTGCCGCCCTCGTCATGTGCGGGCCTGCGCAAGAATACGATTCTGCTTTTGTCGCACCGTATATCTTCATGCACCTAGCAAAACGCAGTTTCTGAGGGATGGAGTGTAGTGCCGAGCAGGAGCTTCAAAATCCCTGTCTAGGGGAGGGCGCGCGAAAGAACACGTTTCCTCTACTGCCCTCCTTATTGTCTCACATGCCCTCCGCATGAGACATTGGCACAGGCCTGCACATGTGGAGCAACTTGCAGCGCAGCCAGACCCTCATGGCGCCGCCCCACCGACGCTGTTGGATTGTGTGGTGATCCACAGGTGCTTCTGGCGGGGCCTGATGGCCATGCCCCACACGCATGCATGTATGAACACGTTGCATGGTCTCACTGAAGCCAGAACATTCCCCGCGAACTGCATGTCACGTGCCGCGCTCGGAAGCATCACTCAGTGTCTGTGGCTACAGGGTACCAGCGGCTGGCGCACAGCATCGCCAGCATCCTCTCCCAGGCCTCTGTCAGTCTTCCGGAAGCAGTTGGGCTGCATGCATTGTGCACAAGGTTGACTGACGTCATGGAGGCGGTCCTCGAGAACCTTCCGGATGATGCGGAGGACCTTGACGAAGACGATATGTACAAGCCGATTGAAGATGCATTCACACCGGCCCCAAACACTTCAGACAAGAGTCCCGAGCAGGAGGGGGGGACGCGGGAGGCCCCCAAGCCACCTGGCACTCCTGGCACTCCTGACCATGCCATGACAGCGGCGAATGCGGGAGAGGGGGGCCCCGCAAAGCGCAACATCTTCACCGCCTTGCGCCCGCAGCCGGGTAGCGCAGCTGGGGGGCCAGCAGATGCGCAGGCCACCAGCAGCACACCGCCAGCTGCCCAGCCCCCAACGCCGAGCAGACCCCCCCCTGCGCATGCCCCACTGGGGGTGGCCGCTGCACCCCCAGTGCCAGGCCGCAGCGCGCCCGCACCACCTGCCACGGCTGCGGCAGCGCCTGCGTCGCAGGAGGGCACTGCCGCAGCGCCTGGCGCACTGCCTGGCGCAGCTGCGGGTGCAAAGGCGGCGGCCAAGGGCCGCAGCTCCAGCATGCTGGTGTCCGGGGCGAAGGGGGTCGGCAACGCTCTGCGGTTGCGCCGCAAAGGAACCGTGGCAGCACCACTGCAGTCAGTGCATGAGCTACATGCCAACCGCCAGGCAGGCGGCGGCGGCGCAGCCCCCCCAACCGCACAACGCGCTGCGCCCGCACCTCCCAGCGGGGCAGGGGGTGCAGAAGGCACAGGCCGGCGCCACACCTTTGTCGCCCCCACGCGCGCGGTCGCTCCCCCTGCGCCAGGCACAGCTGGCTCAGCCCCCGCCACCCCCATGACCCCGGGCGGAGCCCGGGGTAACGACCGTGCCCCACAGCGGCAGGTCCCCCGCACATACATCGGGCCTGTCCTAACCCCCCTGAAGCCCCTCTTCCCGCACGCGCAAGAAGGCTTTCCCTTTGGGGCCCCTGTAGCCATCACACTGGCAGACTCGGTGCGCGCGAAGCGCCACATAGTGTTTGAGTCGCAGCTGACATCCTCGCAGCAGCAGATCTGGGAGGCCTACAGGGACCCCTCGGTGAGGCAGGACCACTCCCACACGCTGGCAAACTTGCTGGCAACGGTGGGCACGCTGCCGGCGCCGATGTCGCTGGCGCGCTCCATCGACCCTGCCAGCGTGCTGGATGACGCCGGCGCATGCGTGATGGCGGTGCCTGGAAGGTTCGTAGAGCTCACCTCTGGCCACGAGGCGCTGCGGCTGTTTGCGAGTGTGGCCATGGACTGGGCAGCCATGCAGGTGGGGGGGGGGGGGGGGGGGGGGGGGGGGGGGGGGGGGGGGGGGGGGGGGGGGGGGGGGGGGGGGGGGGGG
>JAUMHD010026883.1:0-36444 GCA_032359135.1 Ulvella scutata
CGCAGTTTGGCTAAGAGTGCTGGGAAAGACTTTCGTGATGGTGCTGTTGTGCCATTCGAGTGAAGTGGATGTTTTGTATTAGTTGCTTTTGGCTATTTGGGTTCATGCCTATTCAATACCTTTCTGGTTTGTAAAGGTTAGTGACCTATTATAAATATATTAAATATGATGGCTGACAATTGAAGACACGTCAATACACAATTGATGACACAAGTGTTAAACAGAAAGTGAAGGAATTAACATCAGTTACAACATTCCTGGACAGAGCAACTTAAGTGCTTGTGTCGTCATGCTGTGTTTGCTGTTTCCTGTAACTTTACACACTGATTGGTGTTGCCCGAAAGATGAATCAGACGCCAGAAGTGTTTTTCGTGTGTGCAGAGCCCAGCTCGGTTCCTGGTCGTGCTACCCCGGGCACATGGCTGTTTGCCAGCGAGCAGATGTCTACAGGTGACCTGGATAGCTCCATGGATGTCCAGAAGCCCACCATTGGGTGCTTGTCTCATAAAGAGGCTGAGTCAGCGTCCTCACCTGATGTCGCGCTGTGTTTGCAATGCGAACCACAATCTGGTGGCGAGCCAAACCCTAGCCCTATCCCAAATCCTGACTGTCAAGCTGAGTATGTTTCGATTGAAACAGGGCCTAGCACATCCGGAGAGCATTGCAGGGCACGTGTGGACACTTCTAAAGTGATGGGGGTGTGCATGGCACCTCGTAGGGAACGTGTGAACGATCAAGAGAATGATCAAGAAGCTTCTGCAGCGTTCCCGAATACAGAGTTCGTAGATTCATCTTCGGGGATCCCAGGGTCAGGGGTGGTGGCAATGCATGCATCAGATTTGAAAGATTCTGTTGATGGCGGAATGCATGAATCGAGGGGTAGTGCAGCTGCAGCTGCTGAGCAAAGCAACGCTGCCACCTGTAGTCACGCGGCCGACTGCAAGAGAGAACTTGTAGACACAGGGTTATCTGGTAGTCCCGACACCGTTGCCACCTCTGGACACCTTTCAAGCTTGCCTGCTGCTGTGCATGCTGTGGGTGCTCACAACGACGCAAACTTGCTCGCAGTACCCAGTACAGTCAGCTCCCAGTCAGCATCGCAGACACAGCAACAAGGTTCCATGCTCGCCACTCATGCGTGGCCACAAGGGTCTCATAGCGCTGCTCAGAAGATTGGTGTCGCAGCGCCCCAGTTGGAGATCGATTCACATCCCAGTGTCAGTCGAGAGAGGCCCGCAGTTGATCCAGCTGTGGCTACAGGTGCCAGGTCTTCAGCTATTGACGCTGTGGCTACAGGTGCGCCAGACACGTGGATGGCAGACGCAGTCGCAGACCGGACTTGTCCAGGTGCAACTGCATCACCCAATCTGGGTACAGGTGCTGTGCCCCCTGTGGCCACAGGTGGCTCACAAGCACCAGTTTCTGAGGGTAACGACCGAAATATGACTCAGCAACATCAACCGTTGTCAAGCTCGCTTCACACTGCTGACTCAGGCGCAGCAGTAGCTGTGGCTACAAGCGTGATGTCTGCACAAATAGCAGACCCCGGCAGATTCCGCGAAAGCACGAATGACATGACATCATATGACGTAACCCCTGATTCTCCAGAACCCTCTTCAGACGCCTTGCTCGAATCTCTCAACAACCTCAAGAGTCAGCTATCTTCAGTGCTAAAACGCAAGCACAACCCTACGTCTCCAGACCACCGGCATGCACCAAACCCTTCCACATCGAAACCCTCAAAGCAGAAACCCAAAGACGCACGCTTGCCACATCAGTCGCCTGCCAAAGCACTGGCTAGCACGGCTACAGCTGCTGTGTCTCAGGGGGCATCTCCACCGAGACCGTCGCAGTCCCAGAAAGTCTCGCAGAAGAAGACTACGTGTCTTGAGGCCAGTCACGCGCACCATGTCCATCCAAAGGCACGGAGTCAAAGTCCGCCGATGCCTGTGCCCCCTCTAGCCACCTCTCGAGGGTCATCACCAGACCGGGACTGGGGCACTTGTATCGGAGTTGTTGGCGCCGCACCCCCCACCCAAGCAGCATGCGAGCTTGCCGCTTCTCCGCTGTCGTCACCACCTGTAGACACAGTTCCGGCCACTAGCGCGGCGCATGCGATGCCGCTCAAGGTCGCTCATGTGCATGCATACCAAACCAGAGCTGCTATGTTTCCACCTCAGCCACAGTCCTTCGAGAACCCTCGCGGCGCTTCGCCGCCGGTTATCGGTGTGCATGGGTGGCGTCCGCTTAAGCTCGGCCACAAGCAAGTGCATGCAGCGCATGCACCTTCTGCAGTGCATTTCAGCAATGCATCTCCAGGGCTTGGTGTAAGTGCTTTGACACCTCTTGTCAAAGCATCGATGCCGAGAACTGCACTCACAGGTCCAAGGATCTCACGGCGAGTACCCGGCAACCGCTCGCTGTCCCCGACATCAGTAGCCACCGTAGCTACAGGGGTGGGCGCGCCACGTGTTAGATCCCACAGTGTGAGTACAGCACCAGCGGCGAACGCAGCTGCCGGGGTGTCCGTCATGCATGCGAAGCGCCCCTCAAGCCACACCACATTCAACCCTATCGGAATGGGAACACCTAAAACTTTATTCGTGCCCACAACCAATGTTCGGCCGTCTCGCAGCAACACCAGGGATGCAGTGCTTAGTAGTGGCTACAGGGGTGCAACAACAAAGTCCGCTCATCAGCAGATGCAGAATTCGAACATTTCTGCGGCGGAAGATTCTCTCCTGACGCAGCACCTGCATCTGCAGCAGCTGTCTTCGAAAGCCGCTGCGCACGCTGGCTTTGCGTTGATGCTTTTGGCACATGTGGTGCAATCTGCTGAGAACAAATCAGGTTCGAACACTCCGAAGAAACAGGTTTCGCATGGGTCTGTGGCTGAAAGGGATGTGAGTAGAAGAGCTGCAGCTGCAGTACCTGCTTCAGTAAGTTTGATGCAGCCGACATCAGATCACGGTGTGAACTCTGGTGTGAACTCTCGGTCGGAAGGCCTGGCTCACAGCGGGAAACCTGGGCTCCAGAAGCCGCAAGCAAGTTTGAAAACAACAGCCCCTGCAGCCGCAGTGTCAGCAACGGAAGCTTCTGGATTATTCCGTACTACAGCAGCGGTTGAACACGCACCCAGAGACACAAAGCATCTCCTCGCAAGCTCGCCTGTTAGCCGCTACGATGACACATCAAGCGAACTTCCTCTGGGAGCACTGAGTGGCGGGCAGTTGGTAGTTGCTGACTCACCAATTGCGGGCAGACGTGTCGATGACTCAGCAATGGTGGCCACCAGTGGCGACGAGACCTCTGGGCCTCTACCGGATCTTACACTGGGCGAATCAGATACTCTCCGAGATAACGAGAGAGAGGGGGCACGTGAGTCCACAACGCAGTGCATGCGGTCGTCTGTTCCTTCTCCAGATGGTACAGGTAGGGTTTCGGAAGATGGAGGGCAAGGGAGTCATACACCTATCACCACTCCGACATCGAGTGTGCTCGCCACCTTGGCCACGACCGCTCTTTCACCGACGCGATCTCCAGCTCAGTCAGCTGCTGACTCACCCAATGCTGAGTCAGCGTGTGCTGAGTCAGGGACGAACAACTACGAGTTTCTGGCCGCCCTGTTGTCTGCTGGCACCAAAGCCACTCTACTGTCTTCGGAGTGTGAACGGCGCACCGACATCTCTGCAGGTATGAATCTACTGCGTCGTGAACTTCTCACTATGAATGATTGCTTCAAGGTATGAAGCACATGTGTAGGTTGTATACTTGCATGATTCAAACTGACAGGAAATGCGAGGTCCAGAACCCTCATCTTCAGAACCTAATAGTGCAGCTGCTAACCTACGTGCATGCATGTTGTCGTGCAAGCGTTTTTTCCAGGACGATTTGGTATTTGCACTGCCAAAATTCTGCCGGTCCATGTGACTAGTGCTTGAAGCTGTCTTGCGTTTTTCTGAGCCCACCAGTCCAAACTTTCGCTTTGGAGTTGTCTTGAACAATGTGTTGGGTTGTCTTCAACACCTTTTCCGTCCACATTTTACCTTGCCAAGCGGCAGTGAACGGGACAAGGCCAAACAGCTAGATGCACAATTCATGCCACTAATACTCACATGAACGTTTATTATTGCATTTACAAACTTGGAAAGTAGTGAATAGTCATGAACCCAAAAATCCAAAAGCAACGAACACAAAGCATCCACCACTTCACTCGAATGGCACAACAGCACCATTAACGTTTATTACTGCATTGTCGCGCATTTCTCTGCAATAATGTGGAGGGGGCAGGCCACATGACGACAAGGGGCATGACTTGGTTGATTTCATGCTTCAGGTTTTGAGACCCTGGCCACCCCTACTGTGGCTACAAGTGACTTGGTAGATTCCATGATTCTAGAAGCTGCTGGGCCGGGCATGATCCCCCCCACATCACAATCGGATCACTATCTAGATGATCACGATGATCTGAGAGATCCAGAGTATCCGAACGACAGGCTGGCAAATCGGATACAGTATCCTGACAGTATCCAACAGCACTCAATGGGATCTTCAAGCATGTATCCAGAGTATCCCTTGAGGCAGCCAGTCTCAGTCAAAGCGGAAGAGCTGGCATCTGGAAACCTTCCAGAACCTTCCAAGAACTCATCATTGGATTTCCGAGGGCATGATCCTGGTTCAAGAGATTCTATGCATGACGCTTGGGAGCATAGCCAAGAGCCTGCACCCCCCCTACCCCACATTCGAACGGGGTCACAACGCTGGGGTATGACTTGCGGGATTGGCCCTGGCACATCGTCCGGGCCAGATTTAGAGGATCTCACCACGGTGAAGAAAACTGTTGTTTCCAACATCCCTGCAGCCAGGATTATGTCATTTGACATTCCAAGAGAACACGGCGAGCGGCCACAGCAGTTTAAGTTTGAGGTACGGACTGCAGCCACTCCTCGCAGCAATCCAATTCAGTTTGAAATGAGCCCTGTTTTTGCTTTTTATCAGGTGCACCTGTTCCCCGCAATATACAGTGCAGTCATGATAACTCACCCCTACCCCTACGTGCACCAAAAAATCGGTGGGGTTAGCATGAGAAGATTTCCAGTTCTTGGTTCGCATCGCTATTCACGGTCAAAAGATCGAACAGAAGGCACTATCGCTAACTTATCTGAAATCGTTGATTGTATATTCACCTGTCTACGGTTTAGTTTGCGCGGAGTGGGGTGGGGATCACATTTGGTAGGTGTGACAAAGACGAAGATAGAGGCAGAGTGTGTAGTGGGCACAGAGCACACTATGGTCCCATCAGCAGTCGCAAACGTTCCAAAAAGCATGCAGGATGTTTATAGTAAACTCTGAGGTACTTTGATGTTCCCCTAGCATGTTTACATTACTGCAGATGCATGTACACTGCTGGTTGCATGGCGACATGTACGCCTTCTGCAGAACACGTCAACACAAACGAAACGAAAACGAACCGGAACCTAGTAAAATGATACCTCATTAGTCACTCAGTAACGCTGAGTCTCGAGGGTTGCGGTACATTGTGCTGCCAGCTTAAAGCGATGGGAACATTGCATGGGGGGTCATTGTTAATATGCGTTTTTGGGCCATTAGTCATCCAAACATATATATGATTATTCCCACCGTTTTGCCGTTTCCGCCGATTCCCGACACTCCACGCCCGCTAATTACAAACTTAAGCACATATCATTATTGTGAAGTGGTATGGCTTGGCCATTTGTGGTTTGGGGCGCCGTGTCGGTATCAGTGTGGGTTGAACTGTCATGGATGCACGAAGCTGCCACTAACGGCACACTCATGAACCGTGCATCAACTGTTCTTGAGTACACTCCTACAGATATTTAGGACTGTACACCGTTGATTGTGGGTGCCTAGAAGTGCCGTGTTTTGCACAATACGTAGTTATGGGTCGTCTGTGCGGAGGTTTGTGACGCAAAAGGATATCAGCACAGCGCGCCATTCTACGCCAGCGTCCGGGAAACAGCTAAATATATCCTGTAGATGTGCAAGATCTGTGTCTCGAACTGTGATTAGTGACCTCATGGTGTTGTCGTGTCTTTTGCAATGTGCAATTCCGGAGCAGCCACGTCGCAGTTTCACCCGTATAGTATGGTATGGTGCAAGCTAACAGTACCTTCAATGCGTTGCCGTTGGAACAAGCTTTATAGGTTGTCAGATCTGTGATGCTGGCATTGCATGCGATCACGAGCCAATCGTCACCATGTACATATAGTCTTACAAGTGTACAGCATGCACAGCCTAACATGCAAAGAAAAGCGGAAGCTTTTCTTTGCACACTAAGAGGCTGAGTCGCGCGAAGCCTTGTAATGATGGGTCATGATGGTTCATTGCAGAGTACACAGAGCAGAACAGAGAAAGCGGGTGTGTGCAGGGCCAGATGCATGACATGGACATGGACATGGGGATGGAGATGGGCTCCTCTACTGGTACGCCAGTCCCATGTGCACCCCTCACTGCGAGCTCAGGGTGGACGAGCTACGCGCATGGCGTGGGATCTTCTGGGGGCGCGCCTGCATCCCATGCAAGCAACGATCACGGGCCTGGGTCCACCTGTGGGCCTCCTGGTGTGGCCTCCTCGGGGGACGCATCGGGCCAGCGCGTAGGCGCGCAGCAAGGTGTGAACTTCACACTTCTGACTGTGATGGTCCTAGTGCGAATTCGCACCACGATCCTGATTTTATACGGGGGTGAAGATCTGGTCCATTACCCGGGCCTCCGTCGCAATCCTGTTGCCCGATTATTCTCAGTGGTTATCTTCAGCCTCGTGTTCTACAGCGGGTGGTGACAATCGACGACATGAATATAGTTAAGGAATAGGGTAAGACTCATTATGTCAACGAAATGCTTTGAAGCGTTCATTTTTTGGGGGTGGCACATACAAGAAATGGTGCTGTTGTGCCATTCGAGTGAAGTGGAGATGTTGTCTTAGTTGATTTTGGCTATTTGGGTTCATGCCTATTCACTACCTTTCCGGTTTGTAAGGCACATACAATAAGTTTACTATTTTCCGCGGTGAGTGCAACAGGCGTTTGTTAGGTTGGCTGGCAGTGGCTGGCAAGTTGTTGTCATTAACGATATCTCTGATCGGCAAGCGCTCCGGGCAGCACAACCAACAGGAAATCAAAGCACAACCAACAGAGTGTAGCTGGTGCATGAAATGATAGAGACCAGATCAGTGAGCGTGATTGTGATGTTGTGCCATTTGAATGAAGATGTGGTTCTTTGATTCTACTTGATCATGTGAGGTCCTGTGTCGTTAGTGCGAGGTCGAGCTAAGTTGGCATGCGATGATTTGCTGGTACATGAGCCATGCTATGGAGATATGCCTGTAACTTGACACACTAATTCTACTTGATTGCAGCAACTCGGATTATGTCAATCTGCTGATCCACTCTGACGTTCTGATACTACTTTACCCCTAGTAAGAGAATGTGCTGTTTAGTAAATGTTTCACCTTTCTCATCTGTTTGGGTTTCATGGTGCGCTCAACGCACACATGAGCTTCATGCATGCAGAGACGTTCACGCAAGAACCTGAAGCCACATTCGTACTCCCCCAAGGCAGTGCAGCATCAGACCCCCCTACGCGGCCCCCCTCTCACTCACCCTCCTCTGCCGCTCATGGAACTGCTCTAGCGGACGATCATGGCCAGGAATCTTCCATTTCAGAATATTCTGCTCCGCTGTCTGGCACAGTGGCTACAAGTGCCCAAGTCACAGACAACATGGCAGAAGAATCCTCATCAAGATTCGTAGGTGCACGATCACAACTCATGCATACTAGGGGCGCTCATGAATCTTCCGGAAGCTTTCAGCAGCGTTTCGTGATCCAGCACAATGCAGGTGAGGTTGTTACGGCCGAGGGAGAGAAGCAGGTGGCAGACGTTGCAAGCATGCACCCCATGCATGTGCATAAGACACAGTCACACCTGGACAGTCGCTTCCAATCGATGTCTTCGGAGTCCGAACCTTGCATGCATGGCATGCATAACGCCGCCGCAACGACAGCAGGAACAGAGTCTGCCTCACAGAAGCTCACAACAGGTAGTTCTTCACAGTCACAGAGGTCAGCTGAGAATTCTCGGTATGAAGAAAAACCCTATGGGCCTGCGAACATGACAGACGATGCCACCATAGCCACGGATAGTCCAGCGCACACATCAATGCATGATGTTCATGCATCACATGTCAAGAATCAAGCCTCCCGCAGCCTAAGCCGTCGCAAAGACAGCGGTGACTCTGCTGCAGGCATGCATGCAGTGCATGCATCAAGTGGCGGGGGCAGCAGAGTCAGCGCAGGGCTTGCTGCAAAAGCACTTGCATCCTGTTCTTTCCGCAACTACTCCCCATGTGTCTCAAAACCTTCCAGAACAATCTATCAGACCCCCGTTTCCCCCTCGGCAAATTTCAAGTACGCAAGCTATCCTGCTTTGCCAGTCAATGTGATGCATGAGCAACGCGGTGGTGGCCATGCATCATATGATCAAGGGAGAGCACCATACCAACCCCAAGCGTCTGTGGCTAGAAGGGGCAACACTAGTGGCCACAGGGACAAATCGCGCGGGCCGCTATGCCGTACCGTGTCGAGGCACGCGCGTGAGCACAGCCCACACCCAGAAAGCCAATCTCCCAACGGGGATGGCTCTGGACTTTTGACTCGACGTCCAATGCATGCTGCTGAAGCATTTGCGTCCAACAACACTTCACCAAAAAGCGCTTCAAGGCGAGAGAATTCGGACAGACCATCGCACCATGCAATGGATGTTGCGGCGGAAATGCATGCTGGGCATGCATCACCACACACTACACACCAAGCTCATGTTCGCACATTGCCGCCGGGGGTGGCCGGGGGACCTCAGGTGGTACCCTTGCAAAGGGGGGTGACATCAAGGAGGGATGTGCCACATCATATAGAACCAGTTTCGGGTACGCAATCAGGTGGGCGCTCTGAAGCGGCAACAGAAGATTACGCAAGGATGCCGGAACACGTACCACAGGGTTTGCGGAATCGGCAGCAGAGCTTGGAAGTCGATTTCGAAGCCGGTGGAAGCTTGCCGTCACCAGTGGCTAGAAGTGTGGAGGATGATGTGGCGACGACATCGACACAGATGCATGGGGCTGGTGTGTACTTGATGCCGTACTGGTGCTGAGCATTCACGATGTGAAATGGAATGGTGCAAGTGCAAGTGCAGTCATCGACTTGGATTTCAAATTCAAATTCAAATTCAAATTTCCGCATTGTATCCTTCTGAATGGAGGCATGTCCTGTGTTAGTTGTTTTTGGCTCTTCGAGTTCATGCCTATTCTCTACCTATTAACATACCTATTCACATTCACTACCTATACACATACCTATTCACAACCACAGTAGTGGAAGCATGGCCTCACAGCAGAAGGGTAGCTGAGGGGTGAGCGGCAGCGCCTCCGTGTGCTGTTGTCACTAGGCGGTGTGTGTGGCCCCGAGGCTTGCGGCGCTTTACTGTAATCTAATGAGCGTGATTATTTAAGGGCAAGCCTCAGGGTTTCGTTTCCGCCGAAGTTTTACTGTTATCTACTGAGCGTGATTAGTAGTACTTGGGGGGCAAGCCTCGGGGTTTCGTCGCTCGAGCGCTGCCGCAGGTCTTGCGGTAAACAGCAAAATTCGTAACCCGTAGGTGCTCAAACACAACTTGCACTCAACTCGAATCACCTCACACCTGTTGTTGTTGTATGCGGATATGTGCAGCGATAAGTTCAAGAACGTGCTCGCTACCATTCCGGTTTACAATACTGGCACAGCTTGTATATTTTGCATCCCACCGATGACAGCAAGGCGTACACACACCTCCTGCGTGGCACTGCACCTCCACTGAGGCTCTCTGGCGCCACTGCAGTTCTTTTTTACGTACCATTCAGTCAGTTTTTCTTTGTGCCTTTCCGGTTGTTGAGACGATGATATTTCAGTTTTCTCATTTCTACTGTATCGTTGCTATTCTGTCATTCAGTGCAGAGTTCCGGACTCCTTCCGTTCTGAAAAAGCACAGCTTATTGAAACCCTGACAATGAGTTCCTTGCCTGCAGATGCAGCCGCAGGTTCGCACAGCGCCCCTCTAGCCACTTCTAGCGGCGGTGCGCGAGTGACGACGTCCAGGAAGTCTCACCGTTCCCCACACAGGCGCCACCTGTCACCACAACCCTCATGCAACAGCCAAAGGCTGGCGCTGTCCGCGTACAGAAACAGCAACAAGTTTCCTTCTACGGCTCGCCCTCCCAACCCTATGCGCAACGCCTTGCCCGCTCGCCCCTTGTGGCCACCGACATCTGACTGGAGCGATGACTCCGATGGCGGAGACAAGTCCAACTCTCGTGTCATCGCAACACCTCTGCATCGCATGCATCGTAGGCAGGAGGCGCACATGCATGCACGCCATGCAAACGACAGCGAGTTGCTTCCAGAATTTCCCGCTGTGCCATCTCATGTGGAGCCTGCTATGCATGCAAACGCGGCCGCTGAGGCCCCACAACGAACTGACGCAAAAGAGCGTCGACGCCTGCAGCGCATGCATGCGGCTGCCAGTGCACCACTAGAGTACGACAAACATGAAAAATACACACGCGCAACTCCACAAAAGGAACACCGTCCCCCAGAAACTCCCGCGGAATCCCCGGCAAATCAGAGAATGTTCAGCAGAGTTCATGTCAGGAGGGATTTCACAGACGGAGACGGGACGCGAAACTGGCTAAATTCCACAATGTTCCTACGTACGTCTGAAAGGCCACCATCTCCAACGACAGCAGAAGCTTCCGCGCGCACCGTTAAAAAGAACCGCAGCAGCGGCGAGCGGCGGCGGGCAGGTGGGAACTTCTCGGCTCCCGCTGCACAGCTGCTGGGGGACACTGAGGAAGAGTGTGAAGTTCGCGGTCACTTGGCTTTGGCACATATGCAAAGTGAGGGCAGCAGAGGTGCGTGCCTTTATCTCATCCCCTCTCTGAATCTTTCGCTTTAAACCAGACAGACAGTGAGTACGCAACAACCAAGTTCACATTCTTCATGTGTTTGATGTTCTCAAACTCTGTCGCCATTGCGATTGTCTTGCTGCATGAACCATCCCCTACTGTGTCATCTTATGGATGTTTGTCTGCACCCCCTTTCTTCATCTGTAGACCTACAGCTGTCTACCCCCTTGGCCCGCCTGCGCCCCCCCCTGTTTATCTCCCCCCCCCCCCCCCCCCGTTGTCTGCCCCACCCCCCGCACATTACCTCATTCTTTCCAGGGGCACTGCTATGCAAGCTTGTTGTAGTATTGCAGTTCAAGTTTCAGCCTCCTACGACATCCTCATCTTGCCTGAGGTAGTAGTGGCCACCGTTTTGCTCCCCCCTTTGCCGTCTGCTAGTCCCTTCCGGAAGCTTCCTCGCTGCCACAAACTACTATTGCACCAGAAAAGTAGGAATGGGCATTTGTGAATTTTGTGGCATGCGAAGTGCTTTACAGAATCTCTCCAAACCATTCTCAGAAAACGTGTTTCCCCCATGTCAGTGTTTACAAACCGGATGGCCGTGAACCCTAATAGACAAAAGCAACACGTTTTCCCCTCTGTCAGTGTTCTGCATCTCCTCACAGGAAGAACTTGTTTCCATATGCATGGCAAGCATGCACGTACGTCTGTACAGGTAGCCGCCAAGCGCATCGTGCAGGTGTCATGCATGAGGAGCGGAGGCCTTCGCCGCCAGGCCGGCGCGCAGCAGCGGGGCTTAGAACCCCCACTGACCGGGGCCAGTCCCCTGCAGGTGAGCCCCGGTCATGTGTGCACATTCCATTTCTTGTTGTGTCACATCAATGTCCGAAACCCTTGCAATGCGATACCGCAATTCGTCCCTTACGGTAAAACTTACGCCGAACTGAGTAGTTATATGTGTGTCTACAGGTGGTGCACACGCCCGAGGAGCTCGTAGAACCAAGCAAGCGCCCTCCAGATGACATCCAGCTGACATTTTGCACAACATCGAAGACTCTGTGTTGAGGAATCTGCTGCTGCCGGCTTCACTATCTCCTTACGCAAGCTTGACTGCAAACCGCACAACTCGTCCTCAAGTGTCTGCATGCATGTGTGAGACAGCACAACAACATGATCGGGTCTGTGGGGTTTGGTGCACCTTCAAAGTTTCATAGTATATATTTATTTTACGCTGCATGTGTGACATGACTGTTTTTAGACTTTTGGTTGCATCTACAAGGAAACACACAGGAGCGTGTGCATAGAGCGTATGCATAGGTTTTAGACTTGTACCGTATCTATCATTGTCTTTGTGTTTGCTTTGTCGATGACGTAACATTATTCGTAGTGTGAATGCTCCGTGTGAAGTTGAGGTGACTGTTACCAGTAGGAATGTGTCGATTTTGTGTGAGTTCGTGGTTAGGGTAGCGTGCACATGTTAGTTGCTTTTGGCTATTCGGGTTCATGCTATTCACTGCCTTTTCGGTTTGTAAAGCGAAGGTTAGGGTAGGGTGCACATGCATGTGGAGGGGGGGGAGGGCTCTCGAGAATTCTCCAGAACAGTTCTCATGAACTGCCTAACCTCACTCCCTGTTTTAGAAGCCATTCTTCCATGTGAGGTTTAGCTCATCTCGCTGGCAGGTTTTGATCAAAATCGAGAAAATTTGCATGATGTAAATTGCATGCAACAAAGTGATCACACATCGACAGGAAGCGGGGGAGAGAGCATATGCAACGAAAGCGCTGGGATGCCAAACGCTCTGGTCTATGAGAGCGAAACACCAACCGTACGAACAGGTGGGCATAACAATGGTTTCACTCCACCTCAACATATGGAACAAAGTATGAAACAACCAAAGCAGAAAAAGAGGCCTTGGGTGCTCACCACAATGCAGGTGCTGCACAGCCCTTGTGACAGGCATTCAGCGTTGGGTATCGGACATTTCGAGTAGTCAAGTAGCATGCATGCTTTTTTTTCACACTTCCCCATCACATGCCCACTGTGTGACTCGACCTGGGCCCAATGCCACGTGGCCGAATGTTTTTGGACACCAGCAGCGCATGTCAGCAGTGCCACCAGAACAGAAGACGGCATGAGCAAGGCCGCCGAAGGGGCGGACAGGAGCCTGCCTCCCCAAACACAGCACACGCTGGCAGGCTGGCCACAGAAGTTGGCAGCGGCCTGAACATGCTGTGCTGTTCTCACAGACTGCACTGCACTCTCGTTCTCTTTTCGAACTGCCGTGCGAAATAGCTGGGGTTCACGGGCCCGGGTTGCCCAGGGCGGGCCTGTGGCGCATGCGTCTTGTGTGGGGACTGCCCAAGCCGGCTGCCCAAACTCGCCCCCAGCCCACACACTCACCACCAGAACAGCTACGAACAGCATGCGGTTTCAGCGCCACAGGACGGAGTTTGAGAGCCTTTGGAGAGGCAACTGCACACAGGGTGAAGGTGAACTTTTGATTGCGTGTAGGAGCCGCCGCATGCATACATGTGTGGATGCTGGGAGATCAATGTGTACCCTATTGGTAGGGTGCGCAACACCTTCACGCATGCTGCCATCCGCCCACCAGCGCAACAACCAAATCAGTTGCTCACCATGCCATTACAGGCGGCTTCGCCCGTAGCGGCGGCCATGGCAAGTGGATGTGCTGTCGCGATCGTGGAGCTGCACAGCGATTCCAAATCGCCTCTTGCAAAAACTTGCTCTCTATCACACACCAGCTCCTCCGCACACTGTACATGTATGTCGTCCTGTCTCGTCCGGAAATGAGGAGTGCCCTTCTCTGTAGCTAGCACCGCACTAGCCTCAGAGGAATCGCTCTGTGTACGTACGATATGCCCTGAAGTGTCTGGATTTTGGTTAGTTGCAGGTTCTTGTTGCTACGACGGTGTGTATGCTTTGAATTGAATGTGAAAACTTAGGCGCGCCAGAACAAGCAGACAAAGACCGAAAGTACGTGTTTATACCAATACAGCACGCACAACAACGCCAAGGAATGCCAAGGACGGATTATGTTATATCAGTATCGCTTCTGCGCGAGGAAATAGAGTTCAGGGCGGCGCTGGAGCGTGGGGGACGAACCATGGATGCTCAGGCGCTCGCTCAGCTGGACCCGACGCTTGCGGTGGTATTCCGCGACGCGCACGAGCTCGAGGGGGCGAGTAGGCATGACCTGCGGGCTTGGTTGAAGGATTTCAACGACCAGAATCGAGGTGATCAGGTGGTGCTGTCGAAGGATGGCCTCCGGCACCTCGCAAACGCAGTCTGGCGGTTTAATTACGAGGTATGTGTATCCTTGTCCTCGTGTAGTTGTAGCGTCTTATAGTTGGTATATTGTCTTTCGCATGCTCTGGAGGGTCTCGTGATGACTGCAGAACGCTGCCAGTGCGCTCTGGCGGTTCAGTTACGAGGTATATCTCGCTATAATCGAAGCTTTAGAGATATGTGGGGTCTGTTTGTTTGAATTGTTTTTTTGTGCGCGAGGTTTTGAGTTGAAGACGGTGGTGTCTTCGCACACAAGTCCCGCAGCTGCAGCATTCATCATTGAGCATACAGCAAGCACATTAGACACGCTCGTGTTGTCAAAGAAGAGATACGAATCTGGTGTTGATCATGCTGCTGATGCTGCTGCTGTCCTTGCTGTGAGTTGTCAGCTTGTGTCATGATCATACATGTACTGGCGCTACTACTGCGATTCAGAGACTGCGAAATGGTCCATACTATCAGTGACGCATTCATTCGCTTCAGTGTAGCTCATGTTCGGAGCGCCATTGCGATGCGTTTGGAGGTGCCTTGCTCGGCACTCGGTGCGCACCACACTGGGTCAATTGAGAGAAGTTGGGTGAGCAACAGGACCCAAAACTTGATCAGGAATAACCGTTTACAACCTGTGCGTATTTATACAGAGAGTTCTTTCATGCTGAGAGATTGTGGAAGGACTCCATGGCGTGCAGAACGTACAATGGCATGTCCAGCGCTGAGATGCTGCTCCATAGGAGGCGGCGTGACATGGTTATCCTTTCTTCTATATACATCCTATTGCCCACTGGTTCGTTTGTCTTGGCCCGGAGCCTAGTAGTATTGCTACCTAAATGCTAGATATGTGGTTCCCATTTAGATCTTTGTTTGGATGGACACACTTTGTGGTGTGTATTCATGTTTATACATTAGTCGATCTCTGAAACAACGAAGCATTGATGCAAGTGCCTGTTCCTGTGCCTGTGTCATGCCGTCATGTTTCGAATAACAGGTCTGTGTTCAAGAAGAGCGAGAGATCAGTCGCCAATAGCAGGCACTCAGGGTCACATTCGAAACACGTCCGGCAGAGCAGTTTTGATCTGGCTGAACGCACGCAGCCCGAAACATGACTGCCTGGGCATGTTCTACCTGTTCTTCAGCACATGCCTGTTTATGAAGACGGAAGTCGATGGCACATGCACCGATTGTTGAAATGCAAATGTAAATGCAGAGAGCATTGTGTCAGAAAGGAGAAATACATGCGTACATTTCATGCATTTATGTATGACCGCATCATGATTCATGAAATGCGCGGCATGTGTTATGCAACAACAGTCGATGACCACTCAGCAGTCGCGACGCGGACCGCTTCATGTCTCGGTGGTGAGTGACCTTGCAAGGCCTAGGTTTCATAACAATATGCATGCATTGATGTGTGCCAGAAGCGCACCACTATCAAACAGGTAACAGGTAAAGCACACGCGCAGGCTGCGATGAAAACGATCAAGGCGCGGACGCATGCCACTAGGACGGCACCTGTAGACACTTTGGGGACACCCACAGATCCAGTATGTGTCAACGGAGGCTGTAATGCATCAGTTTCATGCATAGACATGGCGGAGGGTGTAGTACCTGATCTGCAGTCAGGCAGCGAAGACACTGTGCGGGAACTGCCCCGCGCACCTGTAGCCACATCAATAGAAGGTGATCAATCGGCAGTTACAGCTGCATTTCCAGGAAATCTTGCCGAGGCCACAGAGAATTCCAATCAGGGTTTTCTTGGAGATGTAGAGGAGCTGCAAATGCATGGCAATGGCTGCAACCCTGCAGCGATGCATGCACGGACCAGTCTGGGTGTGGCAGTGTGCGACCCCGACGCACCTGTAGCCACAATACCCGATGCTGAGACGTCAGCCGACACGCAGGCTACAGCAGCGATAACAGTGCAGCATCTAGAAGCTTCCGAGGAGAAGGTTGCGGAAGCCCGGAGCCTTCAAGAAGGCCTCACAGATCTCACTTCCGCAGTTTCGGAATTGATGCCTGGAGACGTATGCATGATGACAATGCTTCCAGGCCACGCATCACCTGTCCCTCTGGATGACGTAACTGCCATGCATGCTGCCGCAGTGAGAGAGCTTGAAGTGATTAGTGCACTGGAGCAGGAGGAGAACTCTAAGAAGGGCTCTTTGCCTGCTGACGTGGCATCTTCTTCATGCATGCATGCGTCGGAGAGTGCGGGTGAGTCAGCACAATCCTGCATACTCCGCAGCTGTGCCTTTGTTCCGAGCATCATGCATGCTTTCCTTGCGAAAGCTTCATCTCTTGGTTCATTTCCCGTGAATGATCTAGTAATCGTGTTGGTCTTGGTGCAACTGATGCTGCTGCTGGGCTGCCCGAGGCATGCCCCAGTGCCATTGATGAGGGCTGTGTCACTCTCAGACAACCCTTCATTTGATATCTTCTCGCTGAGGATGCCTTGTAGCCACATTCAAAGTCTTGCTAATCTTGTACCCTTTTGCTTGCTTGCTTGCTTGTCTGGTACTATGCACCTGTGCTTTCACTGTTCCAATGTCCCTGTAGCTCTGTTCACAGAACATTTGCCAGCGCTCCGCACGCTGTACTATGTCACACTTTTGGATACTTGGTTCATGCCTATTCACTACAGGTCGGGTTTATATATTAGGAACTATGTCACACAGCATCTCGTCCTCGTCCTCGACCAGCGCCTCAGCTCCTCGCCCATTTTTGTCGTCCATAGTCTCCAACGCAGCCTACAGTCATCCTGAGGTGTGAACAGGTCTGCACTAAGGAAGTGCATCTGAACTAAGGAAGTGCAGGCGCATACGATAGGCCCATCTGGGGATATTTTTAGGTTTTGTGGTAGTTGTACCTTCTGTGTGGTATGTTTTGTGTGGTAGTTGTACCTTCTTTTCTTCTCAGTTCAGAGACCAGGAAGTGGCCTGCCTCATGTTGCCGTTGGGCCCTTGTCCTGCGATGGCGGCTTCTTTGCGTTGTTTTTGGTTCCGGGAATTTCAATTCTCACATATATTTTGAGAATGATTCTTTACAAACCGTAGAAGGCAGTACATGGGCCTGAAGCCATAGAGCCAAAGCCACTGACAAGAAGGAAATTATTGCCCAAGCAAGTACACCGATAGGACGCAGCTGAAATCAGCAGTGCAACCAAAGTATCAGAGTCACATAACGTCCATGTCCCACCCCTTCGGGGGTGCTGAGGCCGAAGCCCTTCTTGGGTATGGCTTGGTTCCCGCTTAGCCTGTTTTTAGCATGTGGATCCCGATTCGCTTTTTGATATGTGCATTGAACATATCGCCCATGTGCTGCCTCGTCATCTTTCAAGAGCATTGCCTTTCTGGGCCGCACATTTGTTTTCATTCCATTGCTGCCGTGCCCATCACGACGAAAACTCGATCACTGATGAGAGTATGCATGCAGCTGCGCACATGATGGATTTTTCCACCATGCATGAGGCGCACAATCTGCAGACCGCGCCACAAGATCTCGGTGCATGCATATCTGGGGACTTGGCAACCGAAACCCTTCTCAGTTGCATAGGTACGACTCTCGGTGCCCTCTCGCCAGCGCAAACGTATACAGCACCTGTAGACACTGTGGCTACAGGTGGTATGATCCGTATTGTTGTACTCTTTGAATTCCATTGTATCCTGAAAGTGTGGCGGTTTTTTGTTGTTGTTGTCAGAATACATGGACAGGAAAATAAAGTAGGGGGTTCGATATTTGGCTTCATGTCTATTTCCTACCTTTCTGGTTTGTAAAAGCACATCTCGGACTGCACCAGATAATGGGGAGCAGAAAAATAGCAACGCTTGCAATGTCGAACCAATTATATATAAGATCTAGCAATGTCGAATTATGCAAAAGAGGGAAAAGCCAGCAATGCAGTCCGCGGAAAGCAGCCCGCGTGTTCTCAGCGTTTATAATATAATTTGCATGTTAAACTGCATGTTAAACTGTGTGACTGTAAGCACGCATGTTTCAATGTTGCAAAGACATGAGTGGAATCATGCATGATCATCCTACGTGGCATCATCATGCTCACGTGATGATGAAACTCACTATAGCCTCTTGCCTTGCAGCAAAACGTAGCGGAGTTTCAGCCATCAACGGTGAACCCCTCACCCATTCGGCTTCCCTCAGTACATCTGGTTACGTAACCAACGGTCGAGACCTTCGTACTCTACCAACAGAAGAACCCTCAGATGCGCGTGTAGACACCCACCTCGGACATCCGAAACCCTATCATGCGCACACAGCCTCATCCAGCACTGCAACAGATTTCGTTCAAGAAGTGTCTACCGGAATTTCGACATATGATCATTACGTAATCAGCAGTCCGAATTCTGATTATAGAAGATCAGATACTGGCGCACCAGAATCACCTGCATCAGCTGATGTATCCGATTCAGCCAAGAAGAAAAGCCCGTCCACTAAGAAACGGCCAAAATCCGTGCCCAGATCCCAAAGGGCAAGACGGATGGCAGTTATGAACTCTGCAGTGCAGATGCATGCGGCTAGTTCACACTCCCGAGGCCACAGCACTGATCCAAACCCTAGCGAGCAGGGTTATTCCTCACAAGCAGCGGAGTCTCCTGTTTCATCCCCACACCATGCATTGTCTGCAAATGCGTTTTTCAGTGCATGGGGATCTGATGCATGCGCACCGAAGGTGGCCAACAGCCAGTCGTTCGGAGCGCACTTGAAGCTACCAATGGAGACAAGTGGGTTCACTGCTGACACAGTTTTGTCTCCTTCAGTCACACCTCCCCATGCTACCAACACGACAGTCGAGACGGTTGTCTCCAGTACAAACCTTCCAGAAGCTTCTATGTCACCCAGCCAGGCACAAGGGGCTCCCAGACCTCTCAGCAGTGAGCCTATGCCATCAGCTCACGTGCATGAAGTTCGCAGCGAGAACAGCGCAGCTAGCTTGAAACTTGCGCAAGAATCCTATTCTGTGCAAGAATCCGATCCTATCCAAAACCCCGTGGGCCCCAGTGTGTCTGCTGATGTGGAGGAGTATCTTTCCCAACAAAGCCTAAACTTCTGTGCACCTCTAGCCACCACAATGGAAACGTATGCCATGACTAATGCGGTACCAGAGGAGAACCCTAGGGGGATACGTGAAGGCCAGGCTTCTGGTGCAGCGGGCCCAGCAGCAGAAGCCGTGAACCCTAATAAACATGATGCAGCCCCCGACCTGGTACAGCAATGGGCAGCACCAGCGGTCACCATTGCCCCAGCTGCGGAGGGGCATGTGGTGTGCGAGGGGCCTCACCTCCAAGGCAATGCTCCACAGCCACAAATGGGCGATGTTCAGAACCATCCACCAGTGGAAGGCCCCCCAAGCCTGCATGCCTTGCCAGCGGTGTCAGTGGCCGCGCACGCGTCTCCTGCGCAGCCTGATGCATCTCCATCTCCTGCGAGCCCACACCAGCATGCTCCACCCACACTGCCTGCACAACCTGCAGCAGTGGTGGGGCCCCCTGCAGCAGAGGCAGCAGCACCAGCTTCTGCTACGGCCGCGGCGGCGGGCACCGCCCCCGCTCCTGTGGCCTCTGCCTGCGCCCCCCCATCACCCGGCTCCTCATGCACCAGCCCAGCCCCACACACAGCAAGCCCAGCACCTGACGCACACGTTTCACACCAAGGGCTCGTATTAGCAGAAGATGCAAGGCCCCGCAGCTCCACCGGGCCCCTCGCAAGCTTGAGCAGCTGCAGCAGCCCGGTGGCCTCGGTAGGGGGCAGTGCACACAGCAGCGGCCTGTTGCCACCTGAAGCCACGAGCGCCTCCAACTTTTCCACACCAGTAAAACGCAAGAAGGGCAAGGGCGCGAGCATGCCCCGCTCCGCCGCAGCACGCAGAGCACGCGTCGCAGCGGGCCTGCGCACCAGCTCTTCGTTGACGTCGCCTGACGTGTGTGTGGCTACATGTGGTGAAATCAAACCCTGACTTCACACATGTTTCCGTGGGCCAGGAGGGGGCGGCTGGTGTGATTGTCTTGCAGATTGGCAGGGTTTTGTTGTTAACTGAGATTTGAGCCGCGCTTATGGGTGTCACTGTACAGCAAGTGCACACATCTGGAGGTTGAAGGCGCTCCATGGAACTTTTCTTTGGCCCCCAGGGCCTTCCTGCAGGTTGTATAAGTTGTTTTGGCCAAACCCTACGGCTCCTGAGCCCACTTGCGGACGGCGCGTCCTGGAATGGGAGGCAGGGGGGGGGGGGGTGGGTGAGGGGATGCCGGTTTATAGGTCACAATATTCAGTAGAGTAACTATTTTCTTTAGCTTGTCGGGTATATATAATTGAATTGATATCTGCAATTTGTTGGGTTTGAAACATCAGTAGTGGGTACGACATGGAAAGTGGCAATACGCAGGTGGATATGTCACTGATGGTCAGTTGGCTTGGTGGTACCATCTGAACTCCACTGACAACTACGCATTGTTCACACTGTGAATTTAGGAAGGCGATGCTATTGACGCCAAGTGGGTCAAAGCCCCGACACTGAATTGAGCCACCAGCCCCCCAGAGAGCCTCAGCATGCGTGCACCATGAATTGTGTGTGTCATAATCACCATCATTATCATCATCACGTGTGCCGTCATTGAACTGGAATGAATTGTACCATTGTATGAAAAACCTCCATTGTATGAAAAAACTAGAACGGCCATCAGCAGCTGGCCCATGTGTGTGGCCAGCCCCTTGCCTCCAAGGGTGTTCTTACGCATTTCCTGCGAGGCGCTGTCCGAGACCTCTTCCTGCAGGACCTACCTGAATCGTGCCCGTAACTGCCACACCCATTTCAAGATATACGAAGCTGCCAGGATGGATGCAGCGGGCATCAGGGCAATGTAGCATGCATCCAGTGCGGCCCTGGTGTGGGGGCTCGGTTGTGTCCACATCCGATACAATCTGGATTGACGGCTTTCCCCGCCTGCACAGCAATAGGCCAAGGTCAGATGGGCGTTATCGTGAGCAGAGGTGCAGACCTTGCATGCTTGCATGGGCAAAATGCGGCTGTTTTGGCAGTACTTCTATGCCGCCACATAGAGGTTTCCTGGCTGCTGCGTTTTTGCAACACTGTGTGAGTGCAGCTCTGGGAGGACAAGACCAGCACGCTTATCTTGGGCCTCTTATGGGCCATACCCAAGAGGCAGCCACCCGGGTTACGATACGAGGACAGATGACAGATTCGAGCAGCAGATGGAAGCAGAGCGTACGCGTATCTGGGTCACCCAAGGCTAAAAACTTCTTAGCTTCAGCCCTGAAGGTGTTGTCGTCTGCAAGGTCGTTGCTAATTTGAAGCAACGCCTCCAATCTTGATTTCCGGCCACATGCACGCTGAGAATTTGCAGCATCTTTGCCCAGGCGCGAGATTTGCTCGTGCCGTTGGATGTGCTCATGTTGGAGTTTTTGGACGCAGTGTGTCATCCAAGGCCCTGCGCGAAGGCGCTGCAGCAGCGCTTGGACGCTTTCTGCAACGCGTGACACTCTTGTAAGTCATATATGTGATGTAAACGAGTGCATCAGAGGAGAGTGGTCGGCAGTCGGGTTACAAGGAACGTGCAAGAGCCGACTTCTCGCCAGCTGCGTTACGATTACAGTTGCTGCGAGTGTCTTGAGGCGGAGGGACTGAAATACAGTTAAGAGCAGAGATTCATCGCATGGATAAGAAGGAAAGCCGTCGTACTGTATGTCGAGGGGTAGCCTGCGATCGTACAATTGCAAACTGGCCTGCAAGCTGGCTATCAAGCAAGACTGCAGCATGGCCAGCACCGAGCGCTAGCTGAATCGTCACCGATCAGCTTCACGTACCATTCAAGGCGTCTTCAGAGACATCAAATCCGTTCACATGCATGTTTCTGTGGCGGAAGCAGGAGCGTTATCCAGTTGTCGATAAATCTCGATGCTTAAGGGTAGATCTAGAGCCTTAAAGATTCAATGTGCAGAGCGCAACAGTGACATTCTGCAGATGTACAGACCACCTTTCATTACGCAATAGCTGCATCAGTACCAAGCCCGTAGTGGATGTAGTGCGGTGTACAACGCAGTGCAGGTTTCCTTGCCGTTTAAATTCGTTATGGGCAGATCCAGAACCGGCCAAATCACGCGTAAACTGTGTGTGTAAAGTTACAGGTATAACCCATAGAATGGCTCATGTACCAGCAAATCAACGCATGCCAACTTATCTCAACCTCGCACAAACGACACAGGACATGCCACTACCGAACACGTAAAGCAGTGTAGCGGGCCGGGACAGGTGCGTGAAAAACAAAAATATTGTCCTTTTATTTCGCACCAGGTATTCCTGTGGAAGTGCACTCAAGTGCTGCAGGCACGTATGCATGGGACCCCAGAGAAAGTAGCTCCAACTGCGATGAAATAAAAGCAGGGAGGAGGCATCGCATGCGCTGCAGAGAATAGGAGGCTACGCAACGTGGCGCTATGGGCCTCCATGCAATGACAAGCTCCTTCACTGCTTCCCAGCTGCAGGGAGGCCGGTGTCTGAATTGCTTTGTATTCAGTCATTTTGGCATGTATCGTCTTGGTTGGTGCTGTTGTTGATGACGATGCGGTCCCTGTTTGTGATCCGGTGTTTGCCTGTCACATCTTGTGGCGTTGTCTGCAGCCTTTGTGTCTGCCTTCGTGGTCCCATGTAGCCCGGGGGTGTCTGTGCTTGTGCCTTCCCTTTGGGAGTGATGAGGCTGAAGCCCTTCTCGGGCGTGGGTAGCTCCCATTTGCTGCTTCACTCTGTTGTTGCTAGTCCCGACAATATCACCCTCATTCCAACCCACTGCTCAGCTTGAGACATTTACATCGTGCTCTGAATTGTTTTCTTCTCTGTCATCATGCATGCATGCAATCATCACGCAAGTGGCTCTGCAGACACTGCAGAACAGACTTCCTGTTATGAAACCAAAGTCGCTGACCACTGATGTTACATCTTCTTGGTGTACTGTGCACATGATAGTAGTGTACAGGGGGTGGTAGGAGCATGCACGAGTACTGCCATGCATGCATGCACTATGCGGTATTTGTGGCTAGCAGGGTACTCTTAGCCTGCTAGCCAGGGCCAAGGTCGGGCAGCCCCGGTCTGTTATATACAGCTGATGACATTTTGCGAAAATGCAAGGCGAAACTGCGTACGATGAACTAATCATTGGACCAGAAGTCTGTATTGCCGCTAGTAAAAGTATCACATGCACGTGTGCACATGTGGCAGCAGCGTTCGATAATTTTCTTGTACTGGTGTAGCGACTGCTGCTGTATTCGTGTATAGGCAGATTGAAGCTCACTTCCGGGTATGATGGCGTGCTAAGGTTCGAGACGGCACTCTACATGTATACAAACAAGCATCAGAAACATTTGTGTATTGCGCTGCAGCCAGTTCCCTCCCCACCGGTAGTACCAGTTTGGTAGGCGATCTACGTACCTGCCCGGCGCTAGCTCAACAAGCTTGCGTAGTGGCATGTTGTTGGAACACAGCCAGTCTACCTTTACCACTGTACCCCCTGGTGCATTGAGTCTACGTCAGCACATGTGAGGCCTGGTGCTTCTCAAAGAGAGTGCTGCTGCAAAACTGTTTCGGGGAACTAGCTATGTCATGCCAGCATCGTAATATCTGGCGGCTGAGAACTCCTCCCTATCAATCTGAAAGAAGTATATGCGTTGATGAAATAAATGTAGCTGACCGTTGCGAATGCAGAGCGGTACATGTCACAGTGGTCAGTGACCTTGCGACTGGTTTCAAAATGCTGATGCAACATCCATGCATGGAGCTGCGGCAGGCTTTGCGGTGAACTGCGGGAATCGCCGCCATGACGGATGCCAGATGCTGAGGCGCAGCCATGTATAGAGCGCCTCAAGTTCAAAGAAAAGCTTCGATATCGCAGCGTGAGCACACACCTGCTCAAATTCCATCACCGCCGCTACTCACTGGCTCTGTCACCGGCTCACTGACTCACTCAGTCACTGATTCTGCGATCGTTGATATTTCCAGAAAGCGAAAAACGAGTAATGGAGAGACTACGGAATATGAACACACGCATGCCCGAACTAGACAGACACACCCTTCACGATCTTTGAAGTTACTAACTAAAAGTTTTGGCGTCCACGCTCAGCTTCAACGTGTCCGCACAACCTCTGCAGCCGTACGCGTGAGCTCACGGCTGCGTAACTTGACTCGTGAGTGCACTACAGCGAGGCATAATAGTGCCATTCCTGCTTGTGTATATTATTTCGGCCTGGGGATGCGCCCTCGGGTGTGGCCAGCAACAGGCGTCAGCATTCAGCTGCGTATTGTGATTTTTTGGATTCGTTTGTTCAGATTCACGTTCTCGCGTGTTACAGCTCCCGAGAGCACGTCATAGTTCACGCAGAAACGAGGTGGAAGACACCTCAAGTTTTGCGCAGGGAACGCCATGGAGCTAGCTGATTCGTCTTCAATCAGATTGCCTCTTCCTGGCCAAGGTCTGGAACTGATGGAACTGGGTGCATCCATGGATGCTGAACGTGGCGAAAATATTTTGATACAGTCCAATGGGTTCGTACGTCAGAGGCAAGCAGATTGCTCGCAAACCACTGCAGGTAGAAGCACTGTCAATCCACAGTGAAGAGACGCGTGACTAGTACATAAAACATGCCCAGTACATAAACCACTTCATTTTGGTATACCATAGTGACAAAGCAGGCCAACGATGTTCTGGAAAATCATGTACCTCTTTCAAATCCATATTCCTCGTTGACCAAGGAGCAAAAGATAGGCTAGAAAGCCAGGCAACATCTTGGCCAATGTACTGCACTGAAGATAGCTAAGGAAGTACGTGAAGACAAATCTGCCACTGGTCACTGTGCCAGTGCACCAGCTATTGAGAGAGCGATGCCGAAAAGTACAGGCGCAGCCCATGCTAGCTGCAAGTGCCTTTTCAATTCAGAACGTTCAGGCAGCGGCCAGATAGCGTACGAGCAGGCGTACTAGCAAGGTGATTGGCTGCCTCTGTGACGGTCTGGGCTTTTGCTCCGGCTGAGCCTGATTGTTGCTTTGTGTTGCTTGCCACCTTGCGGCTTGCTTGCTCTTGAGTTGCTGCTGCTTGGGTTGGTGCAGAGGCTCTTACTTCTTTGCACACTTTATGCTTCACTACTGCTTTGTTGATGACAGTTTCATGCGGGCCCGCGATGTAAGCCTGCTGTCGATGCAAGTTTCTTTCCAACAACAACACATAAAATGCATGGAGCCCAAGGAGCGTCCTGGACGAGTCACAAAAATAAAGAACGAAAAAAGCACACACACCAAAGCTGATATACGTGCTATCAGTGTTTGAACGCCTGTCAATTACTCCCCAATCGATGCCAAGCCCACCCTGACCCCTTCTGGCCCCCTAAACCCCTACTGTGCGCTGCTCTGACTCGCGTGGAGACCGTGTGGGGGTGGCTGTGCTTCTGAGATGCCTCAAGCATCGCGGAATTCCCGGCGAGTACGGAAACTGCAGAACGGCGACCGCAGTGACGCTCCTCCTTGAACTAATAATGACCACCTATTATGCTCCATGCAACTAGCTTCTACCAATAGTTTTTTGAACTGGTTGCCTCACCCAAAACGGCATGCAACTAGCTGTTATACACCGGATTGGTAATATTCAGGCAAAAAATACAAACCACTAAAACAGCATGTAATAAGCTGGTGGTTGCGGTGACTGGCACATGCGATGGTCACATGGAACAAGAGCGGATCAATGCACGGTTCAGACAGCGAAAAAGCGCACCGCATTCAGATCCATTCGAACCGCCTCATCTTATATAAGCGCACATCTTATATCTTGGTTTCGTCGATGCTCCACATCTGCCTCAGCACCAGAGGCATGGTCTCTTTCCAGAGTGTCATGAACAGCGAGGCCCCCAGTGACAGCATGCCTGCCATTGAGAGTATCACTACTAGTGTGCATGTGTAAGCCACTGGCGGTAGCTGTTGCAGGTATCAGTTTCTGCGCCTCACCCACAAGAATAGAAACAACGACATGCTCATGCTTGGCACCCACCAACAGCCTGCTGACGTCTGTGCCACCTGCTGAAGACTTCTGCACACAGCTTGGTGCGTCACTGATACTCTCATAGCGCCCGCATCCTCTTTGATCTACCTTCATATGTACATGTACACACTCTGGCATGGTCACTGGTGCAGCTTGCGAACCCTGAACTTGCCGTACCCATAACCCATCATGCCTGACCTCCCGCACAGCCTCTACAGGAACTGATACAGAACTTCTGTTTTTATCACTGTATATATTGATGCAGTCGAATCGTTGCTGCAGCTCTCGGGCTACATCTCCACACATGGATGTCTGCCCATTTGCTAACTCGCTGGCACTCACTGGTGCTGCGTCTTCTGCAGCTGTTGTGGAGGCTTCAGAAAGGAGATGGTGGCGGAGAAGCGTGCATAGTGCTCGCATTACTGGCATGCGTGCACAGCTCATGCAGCCCATGCATTCAGTACCATTTGATTCGCAAGCGGTTCCCACATCTGCAGCGCATGTGCACGTGTGAAACGCAGGCAGTCTGCCGAACAGATTTTCTACAAGAAACAAATTGTCTGATGGATTTATAATAGGATGGGTTGTTTTGATCCTGAAATTGTTTTGCGCATGTTCCTCGCGGCACTGGCGCGCGATGCTAGTTCTCCACACCAGGGGTATCGTTCTTGACAACTTGTCAGCCACTTTCAGCCAAATTTATGAACTTCTATCACGTTCACGCCTGAACAGATGAACTTTTAAATTTATGATCGCTGTCAAATAACACTTTCAATGAACACAGTATTGAGCTGTCACGTTCAGTCTTTCCCCATTCCATATTATCCCTAAACCCCACAACCCCCCATCAGCGCCACGGATCCCCCCTTGCAGCCACCCCCCTTCCGCCCCTGATCAAATTAGTGCAAGAATACTGCACTTGCATGCAGGGCATAGTACCAGAATGTTTGTCCAGCATAAGCCATCGTGGCCAGGCATATGCATGTGTTCCCCGAGTTAGAACACTGCACCGTGTTCGTGTTGCATACATGGGGACATCAGGCAAGCGTAAGTATTTTAATTTGTGGAAGAATTGTACGGATTGCTGCATCTGGAACCGGGCACTGTGCAGTTGAATGGAGCAATACTGTTGCTTCGTCCTTCCCTTGGAAACGAAGAGCTTTTCGGAGAACACAACAGATATATCGCACAAGTAATGACCTGAAATTGTGAAGTCTGCCCCAGGGCATCTCAGGAGGCTCCAGCAAGTCTCAAGGTCAGGGAAACAGAAGAACAGCTGCTTGGTTCATGTTCGAATGAACGCTCAAGTGAAAGTACCTAATGACAAAATACGACATATACCTGACCGAATATATGCTAGGGCTCCAGGTGATGTAGAACATGTGTGACAAGATGAAGCTGGGAAGGGGCCAAGAAGAAAGGCACCTTGACCGCTGCATGAGATCGTAACCAGGCTAATAGCGCGGCTAAACGTTGTTCGACAGTATTCGCAGTTGATGATGTGTACAGACCAACGCGAAAATGCTGTAGCAACGAGAGAATGTGGTGAAGGCCTGGTCTGGGCTGAAAGGGTGCCTTTTTGCCCCTGCGTCGATGATTTTCTCCCCGAGACTGTATCAACAACCGATTAAGATAAAAAAGAATCGTTGAGGGGCATGCTTGGCCTGGATCCATGGGCCAGGCTACCTGGCCCATGCCTGGCCCATGGATCCAGGCCACATACTGATGGTACAGAGCAGCCTGCACATGAATAGCCGTGTAAACACGGAGAGTGATAGAGACATGAAGATGTGTGAACATGCTTAAGAACATCTCCCTATGAATATCTACATTGCTTCAGAGGAGCGTCTGAAACATTCAGTTTGCACACTGCAGCTGGACGCAGCCATGGCCAGCAACACGCACATCACGAGTACTTTCGAGGCGACCATGGCTTCCCAAATGCTTCCTGCTGCTGTCATTCATGGGCAAGAATTTCAAGTACTAAGTGGTGGATCCTCTGGGCGTCGAGGACGCGTTCTAGGACGGTCAACCGTCCACATCCCTTCCCGACATGAAAGTCGTACCACACAGAGTTCGGATACCGCCGTCTCGGTTCAGAGGAACGAAGTAGATTCTTCGGCGACTCCAGGCTCGCAATAAGTTTCAGCATCAGCACCACATGGCGGATGCATGAGCTCTTATTTTGAATTTCCCAGGAAATTCAAAGGAAATTCCAAGCATGTATCGCTTACCACAATGGTGGTGGCTTGTGTTTGGTGGTGGTGTACAGGCCGGAAACATGTAAACTTGAGCTAAGTATATGCACACTTCATGAAAATGAATGGTTGGCTTGTGACTCGTAGGTATCCTGCTGTCCGGTATTAAAGAACCAAAAAAAAACTATCCCAGCATGTCATCAGGCGAACGCCCAGGCTAGAAAAATTTTACCTGATCAATAACTACGCCATACCCAAGAAGGGCTTTTGTCTCAGCATCCCTGAAGGGGTGGGGTAGAAGATAGGTTGGCTATGCTCCAGAAGAAGCTGGCATGGCCCGTTCACCTACTGAGCTGGTGGGTGCTCTGCGCTCACTCACTAAGGCACAGACAATGCCCCTGAATGTGTGAGTGCAGATGTGATGTACAGTGTGCAGAGGACATGATCTTTCACATGAAGCCAATTGAATAATTTGTTTGTTTATTTGTTTATTTATTTTGAAGGGTTTTGGGTTCATGCATATTTACTACCTTTCCGGTTTGTAAAAGATTTTGAAGGAGAGATTCAGAACGTCTCTACCGTTTTGGGCATGCTGACTACTCCGCAGAAACCGCCGAATGCATAAGCCAATTCCAAACACGTTGCAACCTTGCTCAAATACATCTCCCTGCGGTACCGGCCCAAAAACCCTCTCTTGCGTACCCGAGTGCACAGTTGCCCCTCCTCTACAGAACCCCCAGCTGACATCGACAGACCCCCCCACCCTCCCCTCCCCAATGGTTGCTGCCAGCAACAGCGTATTCTGTGCTAATACCACAAGCGCCTGACCCAGGAACGATGCCCGACCCAGGAACGACAGATGCAGCACAACCCTGCGGGCCAGCATTTCCAGCACCCGCGAGCCCCTCTACAACGAACTCGACCCTTCTCGAGGAAATGGTGCTGGACAAGCACGTGGTGACATCTATGCCATAGTCACGCCGGGTTCAGGTCCCACCGCCACTGACACAGTGGTGACCCACCCTGCGTGTGATACAGCCCCTCGCAATGGGTCCGCTGCACATGTTGGAGCCACGGCGGCGGCCGCCCAGCGCCGTAAGTGCCGGAGTTTTGAGCAATACAAAGTCCAAGGTCTTACCTTCTACGCATTCGCCATTGAAACCTACGGATTTGTGGACATGCAGGCTATGGACTACATGCAGTGTCTGGCCGCTGCGTCTTCTGCCACTGGCAAGGTCACATGTGGCTCTTTCTTGGCCAGTGTGCATAGAGAGATCAGTGTTGCCCTCTGCCGCAGTAATCATGCCTTTTCTGTGCGGGCGTGCAGCTATACTCTCGTGCTGCTGGCAGCGCCCAGTGGAGGGTTTGCTGCATCCTATGGATGAGATTGAGTAGGCTGTTTGGTTGCCCCTGTGTGCCCAGGTAGTGTTGCCTTGTGCTACATGGCCTTTGCTAGTTACCTTCCATTTTGGCCGCCAGCAGTGGAAAGCAGGCAGCAGCTGCCGCAAGCAGGGGGCTGGAAGCAGGCACTTCGTTGAGGGGGGCGTGCATAGAGGACACTACACGAAGGTTGGAGCAGGAGGGAGGGGGCAGCGCGGAAAGTGAGGTGGAGGCGATGAGCCACGAGGAAACCAGAAGCGGCTGCAGCATGGGTGTGAGAGCGCCGCGGAGTTCAGGGCGGGGTCCAAGGGAGAAGCGGCGGTGATTCGGCAGTTGCTGGCCAGTGTGTATGGGGGGGCAGAAAGGAGGGCTCATGACTCCAGATATATAAACACCAAGGGCTGCCATGTTGTATGCTCAGTGACGTGTATGTTGAAGGGGCGCTTGTGCCGCAGCCGAGTGGTCGGCATGCCAACGGTTGCGGCGTTCGCAGACCTCGACCGCCACAAGTGCCACTGGTAGCCACTGGTGAGTGTTCGTAGATGTACACTTCCAGGCAGCTGCTTTGACGCAATCTGAGCCTGTATGTCCAGTTAGCATCTTGTGCAAGATTGCTACTCCTGTACTCTAATAGTAGAACCAATACCACCCACCCCCAAACCCCTGTCTTCCAACACACCCAGACCTCTCTCTCAAGACAGCCAGGAGATCTTACACTGGATACTTTGCCTCCTCCTCATCAAGTCCCACCAACCATGCATCTTCACTAGTTGTCATGTTTTGCATGCATGCAGCGAGCGCTCCAACGACAGGAAAAAAAAAGCAATGAAACCGAAACAAAGAAAAACATAGATACAAGTCTTGTACACTTGGAGCACTCCTTGAAACCTAGAGGCCCCGACAGATGCTCATCCTCGATGCCATATGGGGTTGTGCAGGGGTAGGTTTCAGCAGTCATCGCGCTCGGTCACCACTTTCGAAGCTCAATCATCTTGTCCATTTTGCCGATGTCCTCAGCCCACTTGTTCCACAGCGCGCGCCGCGCACCTTCGTCCGGAGTGAACTCAGTCTGAGTCACCTTGAGAGTCTCTAGGAGGTCGTAGTCCTGGCACATGACCATGGTCTTCACATGCTCCTGCACACCACACGCTTTGCAGCTCTGCTGTGTGACACTCGCCCTTGTCTATGTAAAAACACTCCATGCAGCACTGCTGTGTGTCTGGTCACTGCTGTCTATTGTGTAACTTGGAAAGGCAGCAAGCTTAACATGCAAGAACTCAAATAGCCGGATCAAAACACATCTTGTCGATGCAACAGGTTTGTATGAAGGAGTCAAGGTGTCATAATGAAGGTGTAGAGAGCTGGCTACCTTAAATAACAGTATTCAAAAGATGTGTTCAGGTGTACAATACTTTCCATTTCGCCCTGCTTTCTTTGGGGGGCAGGAGGGGGGCACTGTATGTTTCTCTAGTCCACCAAACTATTCCATTTGGGTTCATGCCTATTCACTATCTCTCCGGTTTGTAAGTTAGTGTACCGAACGTCCCAGCACGCAAGGAATCCAAAGTATGGACATAGGTAAACAGCGGCACCCAGGAATCCAGCCACTGCATGGCATGCATCTGGAGCCCGCATGCTGCACCAAGTACAAGGAAAAGATCTCAATGTGACCTGCAAGACAAGGGAGCGCAGGGGCACACCCATTCATCTTCCAGAATGTTCACGAAGACGTCGTACAGGGTGGCGCAAGGGGGGCTCCTCACGTCCTCCTGGACTGGCCCTCTGCACAGGGCAGAGTCCATCTTGTAGAGGTAGGGGTCATTGGAGAGGTAGTACTGCTTCGCAATCTTAGGAGCTGGAAGCTTCTTCAGTTTGTCGGCGTTTTCAATGATGAACTGCCGGTATGTGGACACCGCATGCGCTGCACATCACATGCAATCAAACCCAGTGGGTAACAAGCAACACATCAAGGCCAAGTGAGTCTGAGCAGCGCGCTGGGGTTAGGGGTAAGGGGGTGGTTGAAAAGGAGGGGGGGAGGGGTTAGGTTGTATGCTATGCAACGCACAGCATTCGACCTACCCCCCCCACCCCCCCTATGTCCTATGCTGTGTCCTCCCCCCCCCCCCTCCCACCCCCATATGGGCTATGCTGTGCGTTGCACCAAGAAGGCCATTATAGCCTATGGCTGGGAAGCTACGCAGCCAATTTGAGTTCATGTGCACACCCTGACCACGTGATTGCATGCATTATTAATTACGACAGCAGCACAACACTGCAGAGTGTGGCAGAGGCAGCGCATGCAGCAACTTCTGCACAGGCTCGCGCGCATCACGTGCAGCGGCGCTCTGAGAAGCATGGGAGCGGTGCTCCACAGCACACACAGCACAGCAGGGGGAGCAGCACACTCTCTAGCATCTCGCTGAACTTGTAGCTTGACTTGGGGGACAGTAGGAAGACCACCACGAGAGCCCAGTAGTAGAACACGGCAGCATGCTGACCGAGGAAGCGATCCTGCCAGTTCCGGTCTCCCCCAAGAGCCTCCATTATGAGCACTGCATGCATGATGTTTCGGGACGGATATTTCCGCACAACATCCCCCAGAATGCACTTCGCATGCCCCGCACCCAAGAGCAGGATAATATGGGACGGATGCTTCCAAAACCCCTACATTGCACCTAAAAGTACCCGTCCTAGAGCCTCCGTAGGTGCGCATAATCCCCATACAAAACTTGAAAGACATTATTTTGGAATTCAGTCTCAGATGGGTAGACAAATGAGTACATTTCCCGGGCCTCGTGGCCATCGCTGTTGGTCTTGTCAGATGAGCAGTGCATGCTACCTGCGCACACCAACAAGGCACTAGCGCAGCTTAGTGGCAGGCATCCAACCAATAATGTCAATTTAATTGGGTGGACCTGTGGGGGGCGAGGCCAGAGCCCATCGCAACTATGATATGATATGCAGCTGCTGCTGAATGTTTAACTAGCAATCACAAGTTCGATTTAGCAACAACAATTTCAGTATTCAGAAGCATTAAGAAGAGGAGTATTCGTACGGTGATGCAGCTCGTTCCATTCCTCGGCAAAGTGAACCAGCCGCAGGCCGCCAGTGCGCCACCACCCCAGAGTCTCATACAGATGTAGGCACGTGCTGTACGCAAAGTAAGGCATCCTCGCCACCTGCACACATGCTCTCGGTGCATGCATGTCCTTGTATGGTGTAGTGCCCGATTAGTTTTCTTCCTGGGCATGGTACCTGTGACCATGTGCATATTTTGTGTTAGTTGCTTGCGGCTATTTGGGTTCATGCCTATTCACTACCTTTCCGGTTTGTAACATGCTGGCCACCTGTGAGCATGTCAACTGTCGGCCTCAGCAGTGGATCCCTTCAAAAAAAAGAAAACAAAAGCTAATCGGGAACCACGCCATTCAGTGGATGCCTCGCTGATAACTGTCGCAGTATGCTCCCGTGGTCCTGTCACAGGTTGACAAAGAGTGCATGGGAAAATGTTACAGCTGCCAGGCAGCTGCTGCCTGAATTCTCCCACATTACACAGTATATTACAAACCGGAAAGGCTTACAAACCGGAAATGTAGTGAATAGGCATGAACCGAAATATGAGGTGAAAGCAACCAGAACAACAGCACCACCACTTCACTCAAGTGGCAAACTAGCACTATGAAACTAGAAATGCTTGTGCAGGTTAATTGGCAGTGGAACTTTACTGGGTTGCAGCACACCGTCTCCAAGAACCAGAATCTCTCAATTGCCTTGCCCTCATACACGCGATCCACAAAGAATAGCAGCACATCGTATGCAGCATTCAGCCACGCAGCAGGGGGGTCACGGCCCGGGGGTGGATGCGCTTTATCAAACGCCAGAATAGCATCGTTTGAGAGAGTGAAGTTGAAGCAACCCGGCATGCTCGGCTCCTTGGGCTTGACTACCAGATCCTTGATGCTCTCCAGCAGCCCCTGCATGCATGCTTCAAGGCAGTGAGACAAATGTGAGACGATTCCTGTATGTGCCTCTGTGTCTTCAGGAAGTGTTTGATGTTCTCTAGGTCTAGCGCCGTTGCGAATGTCTTGCTGAGTGAACAATCTCCTGCTGTGCCATGTGATGTATGTACGTCTGTAACTTTATCCCTCTTCAGGAAGGCTCGTTTTCTCGCACCCCACAGTGGCAGAAGGACAGCCAAGGGCCCCATGTCAGATGATAGCTGCTCAAACACGAGGCACAAATACGTGACACAACAAGTACATGAAACTACTCGTCCATCAATACCATTTGCGGGGTATTTGAAAGTGATCACTGTCAGATTGGTGGACAACACACCTCACACTCAACACGGAAGTTACGAAAAGAAATGGCAAAGGCATTGCCTGGACGCCGTCGATGAGGCCTTGGTGCTTGATACTTCATAATGTTGACGATGACAACCCCATCAGCCTCATCTTGGGGTGTGGGCTGAGTAGTTTTGGCCCACTCTATCTCATCCTTCATGAGTGGTGTCAACTTCTGTGCTGGTGGCTGCAGCACAGCTTCCGAGGACATTCGGACATTCTCTTCAACCTCGGGGGCAGGCTCCGTGCCCGCTATGTCTCGTTCGTCTGAGGAGGTCAGTGGGTCAAGCTGTTGTTTGATGGGTGTGCCATGGACTTGTGCCTCCTCATTTTCATGTGTGGATAGTGTGGGACGAACGGGTTGAGTATTACTCTGAGATGCGTTGATCTTCTGACTTCTTGCACTGCGCTTGCTGTCCTGTTTTGCTGGGCATGTAGTATTCCTGCGAAGTGCACACTGGCGAGGCGTAACCTGCATACAAAACCTATCATGACACCGTCACGCAACGAACAACAACTCTGTTTTTGGAGTGAATCACGTCGCCTGAAGGCATGTAATTACAACTCGTGTTTTAGGCCCTTGCGCTGCACAACTGTTGTTAAGATGGCGGATGAAGTTCGTGGCATATACATGTATCGGCAGAATACGGAACGTTCGAGAGCCAATAATGCTTACTGATACCAATACACTACTTTGTACAGCCGTGAACGGTTCCAAGTGCCGTTGTGACATCCACGACATGAACATATCAAACGGCACGGCTGTGGCCCCACCAGAGGTCCTGCTACACGCAACCGCAAACGGCAAGGGCACTACAACCTTTGTATACGGCTTTTTGTAGAATTGAATGCTACCTGTGCTGAGCCTCCAACGATCTGGAGTCGGAGGAAGATAAACCTTCTCTGTCATCTCACATTTACAAATGGACTGTGGACGTACCCTGTAGTGGCAGACATGGCAAGAAACTTTGCTTCTCATGTTTTTGAACGACATGTCCACCGGGTAAATGCAGCGTTTGTGTGTAGGAAATCACGGACTTTGCACCGTTGAAACAAAACACCCGTAGCCTTCAGTGGACTTTACATCTATAGGGCCTGAACCAATATCGATGCACTTGAACTACAGTGGGGCCCCATGGTACATGTTTCTTGCTCCACGCGTGGCCACGAGCATTTTGAATCCCACACATTATATGTTTGCCGGCCGCACGACAGCTAGACTTCGCGTACAGAAACCACGGATGTAAGTACAATAGATAACGTACCACTGAAGGCCTCGAGAATTTTATTCCTCTCGCTCTTGCGGCCTATCAGATTCTGCGTTTCGTGAATTCAGGAATGATGCCTTGGGGAGCTAGTATCTTGTAGTTATCTGAGTACTCCTTTCATGATCAATGAAAAGACTGGACTTCGTGAAAGACTCAAGAAATAGCTTCGTGAAGTGCTGGGTAGCTTCCTTCACAAGCATGTGTACGAGGTCAGTGTTTGTGGACACGCTTCACGAAAGTCATTCTTTAGGCTGTACTCTTTGAGGCTAAATGGTAAAAACATGGGCTGCTGTTTTCGCTCACTATGATATCTCACACGGCATAACGTACGCGTATACAGCTGCAGACACCCACGTCCACGCTCGTTTCGAACCTGCTCGCCCCATACACAAGCGCTGCAGCAGAGCCCTTGCTGGCTTGTTTTGTAGTCCGGGCAATCATATAAAAAGTCTCAACCCCAGTAAGATTTTCCTTTACTCGTGGAGTTCAGAAGATCGCAAGGGCTGAGATTCATGAAGTGAAGAAGAGCCTAGGGGCTGAATTCACGAGCCCCCTCTTCACAAAGTGCAGCTTTACTCCATGAATTCAGCCCCCAAGTTTTCAGGGCTAGAACTGATTGCAAGATGCTCTGGGAATGCCAGTCTTGATCTCAAGGAATACCATACTGTCGCAGGAGGCACCTCTGGACACTTCAGAACCAAGTATGGCCACGTGCGTGCACTCATTGCTCGATGTGCTGGTCTCTGTAGCAATGTTCCGGACACAGGGCCAGCATGAACACAGTCGGTCTGCTAACTAACTTTCTGCGACTTGCAAAGTTATTGTTGTTCGGCCTCTCACCACCGCATCCAGTTCACACACACCTGGAATCTGCGAGCTCCATGAGGTCCATTTCCATTGGAAGACGTGATCCCGAAATATATATACATATATA
>JAUMHD010026894.1:0-36439 GCA_032359135.1 Ulvella scutata
GTGTGTGTGTGTGTGTGTGTGTGTGTGTGTGTGTGTGTGTGTGTGTGTGTGTGTGTGTGTGTGTGTGTGTTTGTGTGGGCATGTAGGCTGGCTGTCCTTCTGGCTGACTGGCCAGGCTGACAGCACATTCCCTCAGCGCCACAGCTGCCGGGCATGCAGCATGCATGCATCACATGGAGCACAGCCCAGGTGTCTAGATGCTAACATCCCAGAAATTTAGTTTATGGGGCCCGCACCTTGTCAGCGCCGCTGCGAAAGTACTCCCCGGCAACCTCCAGTGCAGAGTAGGTCTTTCCGGAAGCATCTGTTAGGTCACGGATGCCCCCCCCCACAGTGAGCGGCACGAACACGCCCTCGCTCGCCTGCCGCAGCACCTGCATGCCGCCGCCGCTCACATGCCGCCCCTGCGCTGGGTTCATATCCAATGGACATGGCTTGCCATTCTCGTGGTGTGCCTAGAAGTGTCTGTGTTGCCGCTGCAGCGTGCACATCACGGCGCTGTGCTGCGGTTGCGCAAGTGTCAGTACATGCATGGCAAGTGCGAATACAGTGTAGTCTCAATTCACCGAGCACCTAGGTCCCCTCAAAAACGTCCAACGAAATGATACAGTCCGAGAAACCGAGCCGACTTTGTATGGGAAAGTGCTTGCAAATACGTTGTTGCCACGAAGAAAAACGCCGCCGTACAGTGGAAAACGAGCAATAGTAGTTCCGACGAAATGGGGCTAGACCGCACTCACATAGAGCTTACCATCAGGATGCAACCATTAGGTTTAAGCTGCATGAGCCACAGGGCTGTCTGTCGAGCTCGCGGGCAAGTGAGCGTGAAGGGAGGATGAGCGTTGGCACAGCACCATCCAGGATATTCTCTGGTGGACAGAACCAATTACTGTATCATGCATGCCACCACGATGCCCTGAAACGAGGCACTGAAACAGACAGGCACGGGCGCAAGCGACATCGCACACCTCCAGCATGGGCAGGTCTTGCAGCGGAAGGTCCCGGAAGGCGGTGATGTTGAGGAACGTGACCTCGTCCGCCCCGCCGTTGAAGTAGTCCGCGCACAGCTGCACTGGCTTGCCTAGATTACGAACCTCTCGTTCATCGCCCTTCTCACGCACGTCATATTGGTCACCCTTCGTCACCACAAGGTCGCCAGCGTCGTTGGCACGCACGTCCAAGCACGCGATGACGCGGCACGCCAGCCCTCCTTGGAAGCCTGCACCTCATCGACTTCAGTTCCTTCTTATTCGTTCTGCTTCTTGATTTGTGGCAAGAGGGCGCCTCTGTGTTAGTAGTTGATTTGGCTATTTTTTGGGTTCATGCCTACGCACTACCTTTCTGGTTTGTAAAGTGGCATGAGGGCGCTCCCTAACAAGCAGATGGAGGTCCCCAGTGCATCGACACGCCATGCGTGGGCGACCATCACACCGTGCAGACATCTGTCTACAGCAGAAACTTCAAGATAGCTCTCAAATACAGTTGAGCTGTGCAGCTATGTCAGGAGACGGAATTAAGAGGTCAGTTGCAGGTGGTGCAAGTGTGGTGGGGGCAGGCGGCGCACCGTCACGTGGGGCTGGCGCTGCTGGTG
Source organism: Ulvella scutata (assembly GCA_032359135.1). Taxonomy (NCBI): domain Eukaryota; kingdom Viridiplantae; phylum Chlorophyta; class Ulvophyceae; order Ulvales; family Ulvellaceae; genus Ulvella; species Ulvella scutata. The sequence goes on from JAUMHD010026894.1 coordinate 1,592, forward strand.
CTGCCCCGCTCTCAGTTTCCACGAAGTTCTTCAGCAGCTGCAGTCCAGCCTGGCCAGACTTCTCAGGGTGGAACTGGCTGGCATACACGTTGCCTTTGTTGATGGCGGCTACAAAATCTTCTCCATAGGTGCCAGTGGCGAGCACCCACTCGTTGTTGGAAGGTTCTGGAACAGCGCGGAAGCTGTGGACGAAGTACATGCGGTCCTCTGCAGTGACCGAGGACAGCAGCTTGGAGGGCCGCTGCTGCGCGATCGTGTTCCAGCCTATGTGCGGCACGGGGAGGCCTGGAGCGGCTGTGAACTCGCCAATCCTGCCTGGTATGATGCCTAGCCCTTCTACTCCACCGTTTTCATCTCCTCCCTCAAACAGCAGCTGTAACCCGAGGCAGATGCCCATGAACGGGCGGTCTGACTGCAAGAGAAGATATGTCATCATCGGAGAGTGCGTCATGACAGCTAAATCATCACCAATGGTTCTGTCAGAAACAAAACAGGCATGTTTAGACGACCCGTCACGCAGAGCTGGAATCTACCAGCGTGCAATCATGCACGGACTTCAGAGGTCGTCATTTAGTTAAGTATGTGAAATCTGCGCTGCGTGTAGAATGCATGGGTGGATGGCACATACCTGGATGTACTCTGTGAGGGCCTCAATGTACCCTTGCTTACGAAGTTCATTCATGGCTTGTCCATAGCTACCCACGCCAGGAAAGAGCAGCTTCTTAGCACTCAGGATATCATCTTGCGAGTTCACCTGCATGGAGGGCACTGAGTCGCTGCTGTGCGCTCGGATGCCTCCAAGGGCTCCAGACCTCAGCACAACACGAACAGAACTGGACACGACACGCAGAAACACGTTTGGGAGATACAAAGCACCACACAAGGGTGCAAAGGTCTCTGAAATTGCACCAGCTTGCATCCGGTCTATACACCTCGAAGAACAGCGCTGGAGGCTGCACTGTTTCGGGTGCTTTTATTCGCAACTGAAGATAGGCTGGCACCAGACAGCATAAGACATACCTCTTTCACGGCACAGCCTAACTTCTTTAATGCGTTGCGCACTGAACGAACGTTGCCTGCGCCGTAGTCTAGCAGCGTTACTTCAGGCGCTGCAGCCAGACACCTGCACCCACCTGCTCGCCTGCTGCCATGAGGGCGCTCACGCCTACCCTTGTCACCCCTTAACACGAATTGAATGCTCATATGTAGAATCAAATTCTGGGTTGGTTGTGAGAGTTGGTGGGATGTGCTCGACAGGCACGCTGCCTATGTAGGTGACAAGCAAGTGCACAGGGATGGTGTATACTGCACTCCGAGGAATCGTAACAGATGGTCACCCTCAGTATCAATGTTTCTCTGTGTCATCAACTTGTGAACGGTCCCGCATATCCACTGGGCATCCGTATACTCGAGCTGGTGCACCCAAGACACCCCCGATGTCGGCCTGGAGTCCGCGATACTAAAATTCAAGAGCTTTGAACAATAGAATTCAGGGCACATTCAGTATAAAGCCTGATATGCCAGACTTTTTGCATCTAGCTACACACACGCCCACAGTGAATGTATCAGAGTCGCTCAGGTCTGCTTGCTCCGTTGCCGCAGCCACGCCCCAACTCCAACCTGACGTAAAAGGACAACCTGTTTGTCAGAACATATTTCACTGATTGTCAGAGGCATGACGGTGCAATTCGGCTCACAGGTATTGTTCAGATCAACGGTCAAACTACTTGCTATTCCGGAGGAAGCAACATAACTAGTAGGGCCAGTCTCCGCATGTTGAGATATGCTGCAAAGCTCGTTGTTTTCAACTGTATCTCTGTTGACCAGCTCTCGTGCAGGATGACACGCAGATGTTGTTGCCTGCGTGATGCACATGCAGAACCAACCTCTGCTCTGTTATTGCAGGTGTACATAGGCTGGGTTGATATCGCTGGGTGCGGGTACGTGGTCTGCTTATAGACCTCGAGTAGTTCAGGGGCTTCCTTTCTGTCCGACTCTACAGCAGTGCCAGTACTGAGGTGGGGCACACACATGCAGGGCAGCGATAGTCAACAGCATAGATGCACCAGCTACTCCGCTAGAGCTACCATGTCTCGCGAATGCTCCAGCAGCCTTTTCTGTGGTCTCGCATGACACACTGAATCCTTGCATCGTAAAACATGTCACAACAGCAGGTGGCCAGGTGAGCAACACGAACCATCTTCCCCTCGCAGACGATCGTATGAAAGGTAACGAACGTAGCAGGTGTCATGTGTGTAAGTTTGTGTTGCACAACAGGTAACGTTTGTGTGGTGTGGCAATGGAGTGTCTGCCTGTTGCAGGTGTCTTTCATCTCGATCAATGCAGAGCCCACAGCAGATATTCCCGCGATCACCATTGCACATGAGCTAGTCACATTTTTGCGTGGCAGTGCCGTCGAGTTTGTTGGGGTGCTTGGTGCAGCGCACCTGTCTTCTGCAGCGGCAGGAGAGCTGTACTGCAGCAAATCGTTCACTTCAGGCGGCACTGCAGCAGCAGCAATGCCTGACATATTAAAATCAGCACACCCACTGCCTGGTGTGTTTCTTACACCCTCTCGCACGCTCTGGTTGGTTTGTGTGCTGTCATGGACGTGGGTCTGCAGTGCTGGGGAGTGGTTTCTGCCCGGTGCTCTTGTACATATGCTCTCATAACCACTGAAAGTTTACATTTTCTTATTAGTTTAGTTCGTAGCAGGGCTAGAAGGTATCTGAAGACGGGTAGGCGAACCCTCTTTCAGCACTTTGCTGATAGCAGCACGACAAGCGTAATACTGTGTCAGGCTCAGTTCTCCGTCGTGCATGCAGAGGGCACAGAGCTGAAGGATGAAATGCTAGCAAGCCTTTATTGCTGGCTGCAAGCGTCTGGAATGCCCAGTGTGCTGTGCTTGGTTCGTGGCCACAGAGCTGCATCCTCACAGCCGTCAGCCTGCATCGACTCCGTCTCCTTTGGTGACCTCCTGGGCATGCCAACAGCCATCACGGGAGTATCCATAAACATGGATCAGTTACATAGGTCGAAGGTGTTGACAGCAGGCCCTGCACAGGCGATGAAGGTAGACAGCTTGATGTACATGTAAACAGGTCTGAGGTGCTCATCTCATGATCGTGCTCACCTAGCAGACAGCATGTAGCTGTTGCCTTCCTGCAAGAGGAATTCCTTCACGCAAGAATTAAGTTTGAGAGATCCCAACCAGCAACCACCACGAAGCCTAAACCAAATTAAGCTAGTACAAACCAAAAACAGCATCCAGCGCCAAACACCTGCACACAAGCAGCACACGCCAGGACCACAATGGGACAACAGGGCAGCGTGCTATGGAATGAGATTTGAGCTGCTGCTATGTGAAGGGCTGTCACTGCATCGAATTCCCTGTGCGCACTTGGGATGTCTCGGCGGGAGCTGCTTGACAATCGAAGCCAACGAGTCTGCAGAGGGTTGCTCTCCCACCCCCCCCCCCTGCTGCCGCCCGGCCGTCCCCTTGCCGCGGTGCCCCCATACGGTCCCCCCGGGCTGTGCCAGACGGAGGCCACCCTAACTGGTGCCTCTCCGGCTTGATGGCCCGCAGCATAGGACCGCTCTGCGGTTGCCCCCTCGTGTACAAGGGTGTGCTCTCCACATGGCACATGAGGTAGACGTGTTGACCTCTTCTATGTTCGGGCTGTCTCTGCCACAAGAGCGTTCCAGCTGCATCCAGATGGCTGCCTGCTGCGTACTCTGTCACTCGGGCGCACGTCCTGTTGATGGTGCAGTGCCTGAGGGCGAATGGGGTCACCCCCATGCCATCGGTTGTCACTCTGTGCAGCGCGCGTAGCCTCATGTGCCTCGTAGCTGTCGCGCCCTGTGCCAGCCCTTTGCGACTGCTGAGGCTGAAACACTTCCTGGCTAGGGCATGGGTTGTGAGTAGGTTTTCTTTTGCATCTCCTGAATGACACGATCCCAAGCGATGACACAGCCTTAGTTCTGGGCGCAGCTGCGCTCGTACTTGTAAGGCTTGAGAGATTACATCGACCTCACTGTAGATCTAGAAATTGGGTAAGGCTTGAGGGTGCAGGACAATGAGCTAATCCTCTCGAAAGCCTGCGTGACGCTTGGCTGCTATGCATGCAATCGGTTGTATTATGCATTGGTGTGTCAGCTGACGTCAGCCTATAGCTAACCGCCTCTCCTTGGAGCTTCGGTCATTCTTCTCCGTGAAATGCTTCCTTTCGAGCAACTGCTACATACAAGCCGTTTGGTCACTCTGGCCAGCCGGGATCCCGCTGGCCCGCTTCTTCCCAGCCCGGGCTGGGCATCGACCCATGCATGTGTTGGGTCGCGAGGCTCAAGGCCTCACAGCAGGCCTTTGGCGTACGAACATGCACACAATGGGCTCCGAAATGCGTCGTGAGTGCGCAGTTGGTGAGCGTGGACGTGGAGTCGATGACTTATGAATACATGAGATCTCACGTTCATGAGTACTCCGATCTGAAGCGGTGCTTGCAAACGCGCACGGTTAGGTCGCCTGACACTGTCGCAGCCTCTAGAACACAAGTGCAGCTCATCAGAGCCACATGTTTTAGTAGCAGGAACAGTCACAAAGCAGCAGCAGGCTCCAGTGGCCATTGCGCACGCGGCATGCCGTTGCAACGCGCTGCATGCAATTGCATCGTCACGCCCCCTACCGCATGCACGGCCAGTTTATGCATGCTCAAACTGCCTTGAGCAGTGCGAGAACTGCAAATTTTACAATTGTGCCCAACACATGGAGTCAAGACACAGTCTTGGTTGGATATGAAGTCAGGTGGTGTATCAGGTGCATGTCTGGGCCATCTGTGAAGGTCGCAACGTGTGGTGCTTGCCAATTGCGCCGCAGTATACGCTGTTTCAACTCAGTACGACTCGAATCTTCCAAGGCCCAGAGTTCACGACACATTGCAGTGCTGCTGTTGAATTTCTACGGTGTTTACAATAAGGTGCGATGCTGCGAGTTTTAACACATTCCTCTGCGACCGTGTCTGTCCACGGAACCCTCTTGCAACCGTGTCCGCAGAACATATGTGTCGTCAACAATTCATGATGTGGAGCACTCTACATTGTATTTGCCGTGTATTGTTTGTTCTCGGATCTGGTTGGAATGTCCAGCCAGGTCTGTCGACTGCATGTGCGATTCAACGCTCACCGATGCACTAAAGCCTAGCGCCATGGAGGCAAGTAGCGGGCCAACCATCATTGTGCTTTGTGAAATAGATGAAATTGTAGGAACACACGAAATGCGGGTACAATCAAGTCCAGTCAAAGCCATGTAACAGGTGCCATGCTCAGTGAGCCATCTGCGGCCATACCGGGTCAGAGCTACACGTTTAACGGTGTCTTGGCATCTGGAGTCGTTGCAGTATGCTTCTCATGTGGGTCAGGGCACAGCGAGCTGAGCAACCCATCGAGGTGCAGTTGGGAACGCCCCAACGCTTGCAGGATAAACTGACCGTCACGAAGGACCATCGCGAGACGATGCCCAACACACGTAGCCGTTCGTTCCTGAATATGCACGAGTTCAGAGCTAAATATTGTGTGTCGTAGCATACTGTCGGGGCCACTACTGTTCTATGGCCTTTGCGGACTTGGTATATAGATGATGTCCAAACCGCCCACAGTGTGAGACCACGCATGCACTGCGGGGAAACGTAGCATTAGCTGAATGCCATGGTCTTATTTCTACGGAACTTATGTCCGATTGTATGGCTTACAGGACTAGCTGTCTGGCTGGCTAAGCACGCGTGACGGTGTCGGTATTCGAGTGTGGAGAAATGGCAAGATCTATGGACTCTGCTGGCGCCGAAAAGCAAGCTCTGGGCGGCCAGCCAAGCGCAGATTCTGGTGCTGAGGTAGATCTTGACCTTCAGAACTTCGATTCGTTGAGCTCTCCAGACGGAGACTACACGTACAGGCAGGATGGGGAGTTGCCATCTCCTCCTACCAGTGCCCACTACCAGCAAACAGACGATCTTGACGATCGTGCGCTGGGTGGATTCCGCAAGTATGATGTCCATCTGGGCGATTCCTCAGACGAGGACGGTGCATCAGGAAAACTCAGCAACCACAGTGAACCCCGCCAGCATTCCTCTGAAGGCGCTTCCACGGGAACCCTCTTCCCGTCTCAGATAATCTTGAAGCCACTCGCGCTGGATCAGATGTCGTCCTTGGACCTCTGTCAAATGCAGCCTGCCGGTGGCATCGGTCAAGGGGGTTGCGTAACCCTGCTGCCCAATCAGCAGCCCCCCCGCACCATCTCGGCCGCAGATGGCAATGGAACCACTGCAGGCCAGGGAGGGGGCATTGGCAAAAGCATTTCACAGCAATCCGTCTCGGCACTCGCAGATCCTGCAGGACTGCCAGCTGCTGCGTCTGGAATGGCAGAGTTGGACCTCTCCGTGCCCATGCCCACCCTTAGCTCAGGCCATGCTACCCAAGTCGTGCGTACCTCTTGTGACTTGTGACTGCCCTCTATTTGACCCTGCCCTGCCATGGTTGCCGATGGGCCAGTTCGTCATGGGCACCGACAATAATATACCGACAATAATATTATTTACTTAGGCGAGATAGTGGCCCGGACATATGCTCTGCGAATACACACCACTTTTGCAGACAACTCATGCATGCTCCGTAAAAAGGATCATTTCGTTTCTCCGGACGGATTCATGTCTGTGCTGTGGGGCCAGCCGATACAGCCAGATTCTTCCAGCGCTCCACTGGCCTCATTCCAGCAACGCACCGCTGGTGCAGAGCACGGTCCAGTCCATCTGGTCCACTGCCCAGATAACACAGGCACCGATACTCAAGCTCATGGGAGCAGCCCTTCCACAGAAACACTGGTAACCATCCACTGCATGGCGATGTGACCGGGGGGCATGCACGTACAGGATGCCCCGGACGGCCTCACGCTGCACGCGCTGTGCGCGTCCGGCAGCAAGCAGTGGCAGAGGTGCACAGTGCGCCTCTGCAGCACCACCATCTACACCCCCCCCGCGTCCAGCATGCTGCGCACGCTAGGCTTGAAGCGCAGCACGGAGCTGCTGCGGTGCCCGGCCAAGCTCACGAAGAAGAAGCGGTGCTTCGGCAACCGCATGCAGATCTGGTCCCTTGCGGAGCTGCCCAGCCGCAGCCCTCAGTTCTACCTGTCGGGCGCCGGCCTCACTCTGCAGAAGGGCTCCATTGAGATGAGCGCGGGCTCCTTCTGGTGCATCAGCACCACCAGAACAGTTCTTCAGGGCACCTGCATCAAAGGTAGTTTCCTTGTCGTCGATGCCTCTGTCTCTGCAACGTTGATGTCTGCGGCTCTGATCCTAAGTTAGTTGGAACTCAGTGGATACACGCCAACAATAGACGAGATGGCTCTGCTCCGCTGACATGATGTTGTATCTGTGCTGCCTGGTGCATGTGTCATCCACCTGGTGGATGTGCTGCCTGATGCATGTGTCATCAGGAGGGTGCGGAGGGTTCACAGCGCTGCAGCATGCCGCACTGCCCAGCCTTCTGCACTGGCCAGCCTTGTACTAGGGGGTGGGCAACAAGCCAACGAGGTTGTGGCTCAGTGAAGCTGAGTGCATGCTGCACAACCAGCCTGCTGCCTGCTGCTGCTGCTGTTGCGCTGTGTCGGTGCTGGTGGCGCTGGGTGCGATATGGAGGGGGGCCAATGAGCTGCCGTCAGTGAAGTGCTCCGCACGCCACGCTGCTCCGCTTGGAGGGCCGTTGCTGTGTGAAGGCAACAACAGGGGTGTGGGGTGCAGGTGGCTGCATCGTGATCCACGGGAAAGGCACAGAGGTCATCTTGTCAGAGGTGACGTTAGACAACTGCTCAGTGGTGGTTGTGGGGGGCGCCAAGGCGATGCTGCTCAAGTGCAAATGCACGTCGGCGGAGGTGGGGCTGTTCGCGGCGGGCCTCGGCACAACAGCGGAGATGCGACGATGCGACTTGGTGGCGTGCCGGCAGGCGGTGTGTGTAGAGTCTGGCGCACAGGCAGTGCTGCAGGGCGTGCAGTGCGGGCAGGCCACCATCACTTGCATCGAGGCCCGCGGCAAGAACACCAAGGTTCTCTCCTCCATGTTGCTCCATCACGTTGCAGAATCGTTGCCGCGGAGGGTGCCCAGCATGTGGCCGCGTCTTGATGAGGTCCCTCAAGTCACTGGGTGTCACACACTGAGACATGCTGGCACCCCCGCACACACAGAGAAACATAGCCCCTGTGTACTTGCTGCCCTTTACTTGCTGGCGGTGTATGTGCTGGCGGGGTATGTGTGTTGAGAATGGCCGCTTACGCGCGCGCGCGCGCGCGCGCGTGTGTGTGTGTGTGTGTGTGTGTGTGTGTGTGTGTGTGTGTGTGTGTGTGTGTGTGGGTGTGTGTGTGTGCGTGATTGATTGAATGTTTGATTCCTGGACTTGTGAGACCTGTTTTACATAGCACGTCTGGTGCCTTTTTAATACAACTGAGGTAGTGAGAGTGGTGCTTGGGGCAGGCAGCAGGTGGGCAGTGAGTGCGTGCAACCAAGAAACCTATACACAGAGAGGGAGAGAGTGGTGCTGGTGTGCAGCTGACGATGAAGCGGTGCATTGCGGGCGACAGCAAGAAGGGCCGCAGCGCAGACTGGGACGTGCGCGCAGTGTACGCGCACAGCGGCGCGGAGGTGTGCCTGGCAGAGTGCGCCTTTGCACGCGCCACGTTTGGGCTGTGGGTGGAGGGGGCGTCCACTCACCTGGAGGCCTCCCACTGCAAAGTGCGCAACAACACCCGCTGCAGCGTGCTTGTGGCCGCAGGCGCCTCCGTTGACCTGCACCATTGCATGGCCGTTGGGTCCAAAGAGTTCCATGGAGTTGAGGTGCGCTCCCCCGCCCCTGCCCCTGTGTGCTGTGTATGTGTATGTGTGTCTCTGCCAGTTTGGATGTGCTATAGGGGATCTGCGTGAGTTCGGAGCTGCTGAGTCGGCGCGGTGCTCACTCAGTGAGTGTGTGAGTGCAGGTGGGTGACCGGGGATCGCATGCGGAGCTCAATTCATGCGTTCTGCAGCGCAACAGGCGGTGCGGCGCGGTGTCATACGAGGGCGCCACTGTGACTGCGAATGCATGCACGACGGAGGGCAACGGCGCTGCAGCGTACCGCTCACGGGATGGCTCACGCATGTGCCTCACTGACTGCACAAGCAGAAACGACGACTCTGGCATCGCAGCCTTTGGCCGCGGCGCAGTGGCTGAGGCGACGAGCTGCCTGGTGGAGGGCAGCCGCAGCGGCGGCATCCGTGTCGGCGCTGGGGGCCTTGCGCATGGCACCGGGTGCCACATCCGGGGGTGCAGGGAGGGCCATGGTGTGGACGTTGTGGACACAGGGTCGGTTGTGCAGCTCTTCAAGTGCGTTGTTGCGGGCAACAAGAAGCATGCAGGGATTGCCAGTAGAGGAGGCAGGCTTGAAACGTATGGCTGTGTGGAAGAGGGCAACGGCAGTGCTGGCTTCAAGGCAGGTGCTGGTGGCGAGTTGAAGTCCTCTCAGACATACGATCCACCGGCAAGGGAGGCAGTGGCTGGAGGGGACAACTGCAGCGATGGCGGCTCGTCGTCAGGTGATAACCAGGACTGGGGCTCGGACTTGCGGGAAGCTGCAAGGATGGCAAAAGCCGAGGCAGATGCAGCCCATGCTGCTGCAATGGCTAGTAGAGTATTTTAGTGTTCCATGCCTGGCGGCTTGGTGGGTGGATGGCGGCGTTGTGATGGTGGCTGCACTGGGGAGAATATTGGGTTGTATATGTTATCGTCGATCACGTCTCTTGGAACAAGACGGCATGGCCACAACTGAGTGCTGTGGACAACATGGCGCCTTTCTGTTCGCTGCGTGTGTTTCGGTTGGAGTGTTCTGCCAACCTCGTTGATGGATGCAGCTGTCACATAGCTATGTGAATGCATGTCGACCAGGTGCCCACAGATTTCTTTTCTTCGACCAAGTGGCACAGTCACTTTGATTTACTGCAATAGCAAGATGTGTTAGGCACGTGCCGCCTGATGGACAAATCCAGGATGCTTCGTTGGCAACGTATCTCGTCGTTGAGTGTGAGCAAGTAGGCACAACGAATTGTAGTACCCAGCAAGTCACGTGGCTTGTCTAGTTCTACATTGTATTGATAGCAAGGACGCTGCCTTGTGTCCTGGGAGCAGCTGATGTAACATAACTCGTTCCGCTAGCACACGATTCAGAGCTCTTGATTGCAGAGTACATGCAGATACCTCAGAACATGCAGCAATCTCAGCAGTCAGTGCAGTACGCATCAATCGAGGGACACTGGCCCTTGTCAATGTAAACAAACACTGGCCGTTCAGGGCTCGTGCTTCCAACAAGGAAGTACGCAAGCCCATCAGGCGTGCCTGCACCTGAAGACCCCTGAAATTCCGAAGATCACTGCACTTCTGCAGTCAAGACTGGTCGATGTAAGCACACTTCTGCAGTCAAGACGAATACATGGGTTACAAGAGAGTTCCGATTTATCTGATGCAGAGACATAGCTTTAACACAGCCAACATGCATGGCAACTCCGTTTTACACTCAAGGCGTCATCTCGAAGCCACATTCATTCCCCACCAGCAGTCACATGAAAACTCATTGAATTAGACGTTGGCCCGAGCCCGTCCCCGAGCAGAGTCGTATGCAATGTCCTCCATGGAAGACAAAACCTTCTGCACGAGGGCATGTGTGGTGCGGACCCCTCCTGGCCCCGCACCATCGTTCACAGCATTTGTGATCTCCAGCACTGACATCTCCCTCCCAGCACCTGCATGGCAGCCTGACACAATGAGCTAATCTCCACCATCATGACTGAAACAGCTTATGCATGACTGATAACGGTGTTCTAAAGCACCAGTTGCCTCGCCTGCTCACACGTGTCCATGCTCATACTCCATGCTCAGACTCAAGGGGTCCTCATGCTTGTGATAATCCAGTGCTCGTGTGGTGAAAGCAGACTAAAGCACCATTTGCTGGTATCTCTTACCTCACTACCTAGTTTTTAACAGTATACAATCTAACAGATGTTGTCTACCAGGGAGGCCGCATTTCAAGCTTTGATTCTGACCACAGGTAAGTGAGAAACGCTGAGCGTCTGGAGATCACTCATTCACTGAGGCAGCGCACCCTGCAGCAGTTCTGCAATTACTTCAGACAGATGCCGCCTCATCTCACGGTCGAATGCTCCAACTCCAGAGTAGAGCTTGTCCATGTCGATCATGCCAGTGCGGTGGTCCATGGCGCTCTGCTGCATGGACACCTTCATGAGCCTCAAGGCCTCCTGCACGTGCCTCTCTGCAACCTCCTCGTGCAGCTCCATGCGTGCCAAAGACTCCGACAGACGGATGAGGGACTCCAGCTGCCGGGGTGTTGCACTGATGACGTTCCTGCACTCCATCAAGCCTGTCACAACTCTGCAGCCTCTTTCTCTGTGGAAGCACGAAAGTGGTGAACTGTATAATCGAACACCCGTCAGCAGTGCTTGCGAAAGCTGCTTGTGGGTGCCCAGGAACGCAGACCCACTACAAGATGCAATATGCAGTAAGTGCATCTGTACGGTTGCCAACAACCAGCAGTGTCACTATTGCGCCAGCCTCAGCTTGAGGTGATTGAACGCTTTCTGAGTAGGCCATAACTTGGTACACATGAGATGTGCGAGAGGAATATTACAACAGCCCCCACATTGATTGGCGGGAGACACACAGAACCATCAATGCAGCAAGGTTCAAGAGTTTTTGGAGGTACAGACGGTATCAGGTCACACAGTGATGGCAAAGACACAAGGTGCGCACTTGTTGAGGGCCCCTGTTGGGTCCTGGCCCGCCATGCGCATTTCGAGGTAAGACTGGGCGAGCAGCGCCTGTGCTGAGTCACTGATCTTCGGGCAGGGGATCTTGTGTCGTGCAAACGCAATGTACTCCTTCAGAGTCTCCACAGAGATGTCTGCACGAGTTTTTTCTGGCTGCTTCTCCCAGTACAGGGAAGCCAGGTGCCTCGCAAGGCGTTGGTCAAGGGCAGAATCTGCCTGCATATTGGCTGTATGATCAAAGACAAATTCCAGAGACTGGGTATTCGCAATGAATCAAACCTGCACTCCCACACGCATCAACGCGATCCAGTACGCATGCAGGCATGCCACTCTCATCAGCTCTTGTGTGCCACGTCATGTGAACCATCAATGCAGGTATGCACAAAGTGAGTCTAACGATGGCATCTGTTGGCCTACAACCACAGGAATTCACTACTGGTGGGAAAGCGTACCTTGTCTAAGAGGAGGTATACGAGGTCAAATCGACTGAGAAGGGAGGGTGGCAGGTTGATGTTCTCAACAATTGAAGACCGGGGGTCGTAGCGAGAGGTGCGGGGGTTGGCGGCTGCCAGCACGGATGTGCGCGCGTTCAGGGTTGCGATAATTCCCGCCTTCGCCACCGACACGGTCTGCTGCTCCATCACCTCGTGAAGCTGCACTCAGCACTGCTGCTGGTCAGCGAAATGCAGGGAGCAACATGTACACATATCACTTGCAAAGAGCTGGGCCCTTGCAGCACACAAGGTGCTGCTCGAGAAGGTAACGGATGCTTGAGGAAAACCAGGACAGCAATTCAGAACAGTAAATAACAGACGGAGAAGAGGTGTTGCTAAAGGGTCTGTGGAAATGAAATGAACGGATGCATGCATGCAGCCACAGCATTAACAGCAACACACCATAGCTCGAGCTCCTTCAGACATCTTGTCAAACTCGTCAATACAACAGATGCCTTGATCCGAAAGCACAAGAGCGCCACTTTCCAGCACGTGCTCCTTGCTCTCCGGGTCTTTGGTGACATAAGCAGTCAGACCCACAGCACTGGAGCCTCTGCCTGAGGTGTAAAGGCCCCGGGGAGCAACCTTGTGCACATAAGTGAGCAGCTGCGATTTGGCAACACCCGGGTCTCCCACAAGCAGGATGTTGATCATGCTTCTTGCTTTACTACCTTTCTGCACACCCTCGCATCGTTTCAAGCGAAAATTCCTGCTTTGACCGTCACATTGATGGAGCAACAATGAGGTTGCATCAGGTTGCAACTATCGTTGTTGCTCCTTTAAGGGAGGTTAACGGGGTCGAAGTGTGCCAAAGTGAACTGCACGAACGTATCCAAGAGAACAAGTTGCAGACGGGCTAGTTTTAAACGAAAGTACTTTGCCTGAAACGAATCCAGGTGTGTGTGGATGTTTGACACAAGTACAGAGAACACAGACGGTGGTGAGTGGCATACCTTGGTGCCTGCTCCAAACAGCTGGCAGAGGATGCCCTTCTTGACGTCGTCCATCTGCCAGATGGAGGGCGCAAGTGATGCTGTTAGACGCTCATAGATGTCTGCAGATCGCCCCAGCTTGAGAAGCTCATCCTCTCTAGATTCCAGGCCGATGCGCAGAATATTGTTCAGGTTGAAGGGATCCTGCGAGTCCATCATCACATCACCCTGCACACACATCGTTTAACTTTGTCACCATCACAGCAGTCCCTTGACGGAACCATCATGCAGTTACTGAGTTTGTGCTGGACCACCGAACTGGCCATCATCAACCTGACATACACGCTGCTACATTCACAACTGTGCGGAGCACTGTATTAAGAGGTGGGTCTGTTTCCAGCCAAACTGTTCCCTGAAAGAGCACCTGCGATCCTACTTCGCTCCCAATCATAGACCCTGGTGTGCCAGGTGTTGCGGGCACTTCACTTGCTACTTTGCCACCTTGAGATTTGGCTGCGCCTGAGAACATGACATCCTTCTGCTGAGGCAGCACGTGCAGCACGGTGATGTAGGTGCGTAGAACCGAGTTGACAGTGCGCAGCCGAGGGTTCGATCGCACAGTCATGGCTTTGTACATACCTGCATGTTGATGACAGATTGCTCGACCAGCTTCAGAAAGGAGGTCAGGACAGTGCCAGTCATCCGTGTTTCGAAAAACATGATAAATTGTAGTTGCACACGGCTCATCTGCGAAATCTATACAATAAAATGTGTTCTACTCAAGTTGGTGAAGGGCGACAGTTGGTGGGAGCCCAGCAATACTTGTATATGTGGCAGATTGATCCTTGATGCATCCACCACATATCACTGGATGCATCACGGGTGGACCGTACCTACAACTGTGACACGATCTCCAGGTCGTACATGATCCACAAGGGCGTCGTACACAAACGCGGTGACACCGTGGGGTGTTTCACCCTCTGGGATCATGTTGGGAGACTCTTGGATCTTGATGAGCTGCTTGTCAGAGAACAGGCTTTGCGCATGAGCTAGCGTCATAGTGTACTTAGCCATGCAGTTCTGATTCGCACAAATAGATGGGTGGGACACTCTGCCACCTTCATTGGGAACCCACATTGAGTGCTGGCACCGCTCACACACAAACTTGGCAACCCTGAACAGATCGAACAGATCAGTGTTCCTAGTTCTGCGTTGGCTGCAGTCCCACCAGTATCAAGGTGTGTACGTAAAAAAGTGCACGCGTGCGTGTGTGGCTGTTGGCTTTGCATCAATGACCCAGGAGCAGCCTTAACTCCGGAGATTAAGATCAGGAACGCTACTGACAGCTGCCAGTTTAAGAAAAAATGCACCACTTTCACGCTGCCGATAGAGAGAACAGGGTTCACACCTCATGTCAGGCATGACGTTTGAGACTCTGGTCACCAGGCCATCCACTTGCACGAGTGCCTCGACATCATTGGGGTCCAGGTCACGGATTGCACGGGGCTCCTTCAGATTGTACGGGCGGATGTTGATGACTGGGCCACCTCCGCTGAGGTGTGTAGCAGCTGACCCATGTACTTGGCTGCCTTCACCTCCGCCTGGTGTTGCTGCACCTCCCCTCCCCTGCCTGCGAATCTCTTGTGCCATCGTGTTGATCACATCGTCCAGGATTGGGATGACTTCCCGAGGGTACTCGGCCAAGTTGTAGTAGAGCTGAGGGGAGTAGGAGGCTAGCTCCTGACAGTCGCATGCAAACGACTCCTCATCCTTCTCCACAATCTGCAATGATGTGACGGTTACATGACCTGACAAGCGAACAGGACTGGAAGGCTGCAACCAAGCTGAGCTTCTGGGCTTGGTCAACTATGCAAGCCTGAGACTGCACTGTTGTTTAATAAGGAGGCAGATTCAGACGTGCACAAGACAACCCACATAACACGCTGCTTCACCACAAGTGGTGGCCAGCCACACACCCCCTGGTTTGACGTAGGATCGCACCGCTGTCAGATACTTGAGGTATTTGATCTCCTCCTTGAATTTCGGAATTCCTGCCTCATCTTGCCCCTCTTGCTCACGGAATCCTCTGATGAACATAGCGAAGTTCTTTCTAACATCAGCGACGTTGATGTCAGTCCCCCATACCTTGGTCGCTTGATCATCTGCCTGCAATGGAACGAATGGGTTTGCTGCATGCACTGTGCGAGCATTCAGAGGCAGTGTGCAGTTCTGTTCACGGCATGCTCCACACTCACAAAGCAGTGCGTGTAGTGAAGTGCACCTCCATCTCGGAGTCTGTTACTTCTTGCCCAGGTGTGACAGGCGTGTTTTGGATGTTCCAGAGATGCAGCGGTCCTCCTGGGCCAAGATCCCTTCGACGCCCTGTCATGGGGGTGTCCTCCACAACTCCCCGTCCGCCACTTCGAGGCTTACTCGGCGTGAAGAATCCTCTCATCGCTGCAAAGTAGTAACCATATGAACAATCTCATAAGTTCTTCTGTGGACCATGTGTCAACTGGGTCGCTTTGGGCACACACCCCTCAACATTTGCTATCAACACACATGAACAACTACAGTTCATGCGGAGTTTTCGGAACAGTATTGGGCTGCATGTACCGTGTTGGCGCTTCTGTTTCTTCACACATCCGCAAGTGACAGCTGGAGAGCCATATGCTCTGAAGAACGCGATAGAGTGACGTATTCCGCACAAGCGACCTATATGTGATAATCGTATGCTAGTGCTTGCAAGTTAATGTGGAAGACCTCCTTATAGCGCTATCATCACCAGTCAAGCGTGCGCTATGCGCCCTTGGCCAGCGCTTTAGCTAATGCTGCGCCTTTCATGTTACTCCTCAAATTTTACAAACAAAATACACATTCTGTCATTCTTTGCTCCATGCGGACGCGCTGGTTTCGTGTTTATCAATTGGTGTAAGGCGTAGGACTGCTCACCTGAACCTGGGTCGCCCCCCATGCTTCCGGAGTTTCCTGCACATACAGAGCATGTATCTCATACATCACCTCAGCCGTGTATGTAGGAGCACCACCACCATCCTGGCCGTCGCACCTGTTATGATGGACATTCTGCAGATAGTTTAAGCTCGGGACCGTCAACTATATAGCTCAGTCCCACGTGAGCAGAGACACAAAAAACAGTATTCAAATTAATTCAGGTCCTGGACTCAACAGCACGCTAGCCCTCGCGAACGAATGGGTGGACTCCGGTCATTGTGGCTGAGTAAACGGTAGATCGCGCACTACGCTGACTTGCTTATGCACTGAAAGCATGAGAAGCTGTCAAGAACTGTTAAGCACACAGACTATCACGCGTGTGTACAGAGCAAATATGCCGAGAATGCCTGTGCCGACAAACGACCAAATCTTTGAATTCGCATTGCAACAGATGCTCGACAGAACGGCCACTGCCCAAGCGACGGTTCCCTATGAACCACGCACATGTCCCCGAAGCAGTTGTAGACTGAACTGGTGAATCATGTGCGTAGCTCGGGAGTGTAGCGTATCGTCACGCATAGCCCTGCAAGTAGCTGGGCTGTGACTGCGCTCACTTCAGTGGTTCGATACGTTGGTAGCCACACCGTGTGCCACTTACAAACCAGTTGGCTTGAATCTATCTATCAGCCAAGACTATGGCTCCGAAGAAGAAGGCTGGGGCAAAAGGCAAGGGGGTGCGGTCTGGACATCATCAAGAAGCCATGTTCGCGCATGTTGACAAGCTATTCGTGCATGTTGACAAGCAAAAAGGTGAATGGCTCAGAGTCTGATCAGAAGTCCTATATTGACGGGCTTGGAATGCTGCAGAAAAAGGGAGGAGATGCTCCACCAGCAGACCTGGAGGCAGCCTCGCTGGAGGAACTGCATCAGAAAATCCTCACTCTGGAGAAAGAAAAGAATAAAGAGGAGGAGTACAGGAACTACATGCAACTCGAGCGGGTGCTCAGTCTCCGCCACTAGCTGATTGTGCAGTGCTAGCATGATAGGTCATGTTCTCCCCCATGCGCTGCAGGACAAAATCAATGCGTTCTGGGAGATCACAAAGAAGGATCTTGAAGACAATAGGTCTTCTCTGCGGAACAAAGACCGGGAAATGGAGGAGATGGAAGAGAGGCATCAAGTTGAGATCAAGGTGTACAAGCAGAAAGTGAAGCACCTGCTGTATGAGCACCAGAACAATCTGACTCTACAAAAGGTTGACACAGAGTATGCTTTAAAACAGCAGCAAGAAGAGTCAAAGACCAGGGAGGATGAGCGGGACCGAGATAAGCGTAGATTGAAGCAAGAGATGAAGGAACATGAGTTTGCTGACCAGCAGCATGTCGTTGAGATGCAACGTGATCACTCAAAGGAGGTCACAAAGTTGAGGCAGGCATTTGAACAGCAGGTGAGAGAACTATCCGTATGGCAGCTGCTATTTCAATAGTTTACGTTGAGTCGTCTAGTTCTGTTCCTTAGTACTGCCCCAAGCAACACCAGAGACCTCATCTCGTTCCTGTTTCATTTGGGATGCTGACTTATTGGTGGTGTGACCCCGTTGTGGCATGGTTGCGCTGAAACATGTTGCGGGGACAGCACCCATACATGCGTGCTTCGAGCAGGCGCAGCCCACAACAACACCATAGAGCTTGCCATTACTACATCCACCCCAGATCTATGAGGTTGCTATCGGATACATTCGAGCATGCCTTGAGCCTGCATCCACCCAGGCTCTTGACATGAGATTGCAAAGTGGTCAATACCGCTTCATACATGAATCAAACTGCACCAATAGGCCTAGAGTGTGCTGACAGTGCGCAATCAGGTGCTACATTAGCTCAGTACTGCAGCCTCATTGAAGCTGTGCAGGCCCGCGAGCTACAGAGCAAGTACGAGAAGCAGATGAAGATCCTCCGTGACGACCTGGAACTCCGCAGAAAGCAGGACCTTCAGGAAACTGAGGAGCGCAAGAATGCTCACATCCGGGAGCTTATGCGCAACCACAGACAGGCTTTCAATGAGATCAAGAATTATTACAACGACATTACCTCTAACAACCTAGACCTCATCAAGACCCTGAAGGAGGATGTGGCAGAAATGAAGAAGAAGGAGGCCCTGAATGAGAAGCTCATGTTCGAGATTTCCACAGAAAACAAGCGCCTGTCGGAGCCCCTGAACCGTGCCCTCAAGGTAAGGCCATCTGCTTGGAAGTGTGTCAGCTGGAAGCCCAGGCTTGTGATGTTCAAAGCACAGACCCAGGTCTGCGCATGTTTGTGTGGAGATGCAAGCACAGTATCATCAGTGTTGTTCCCCGCCAGGTTGACTTACATGTGGGACTTTTCAAGGTCTGCTCTGGAACATCTTGTCCCAGGCTTGGGGTACCATGGAATTTCTAACAGCAGCAGCAATCTGTCACGACTTGATAGAGGCAAGGATGGCTTGTATTGTTCTGCTCCACACCTTCTGTACGGTATTGCCACTGGAAGGATTTGGTATGAAGCCAGTCGTGTGGTTGGATGGGATCATTCAGATGAGAGTAATGTCAGGCGGTTACCATGCGTATGTACCTTTGGTATGTGTGTGATGATGATGTGTAGGAGGTGGAGTCGTTGCGGCAACAGCTGAGCAACTACGACAAAGACAAGATGACCTTGCAGCTCACAAAGCAGAGGCTGCTCCACGCAGATAAGCAACTTAAAAACCTGGAATGGGAAAAGGAAGTGTTGTCGCAGCGTTTCATCAGGATTGAAGCAGAGCGCAATGAACTGTTTTCCAAGTTTGAAAGCTCAGTGCAAGAGGTACAGCAGAAGACAGGTCTGAAGAAGATGTTGCTGGAAAAGAAAGTTGAAGCACTCAATCAAGCTTTGGAAAAGAAGCAAACACAGCTTGCTGAGGTGCTGGTGGCTGCAAACATGGATTCAGGAACAATACAGAACGTGCGAGTCTTGCAACCACAAGAGAAGTTGAACAAAAAGGGCTTCTATTTGCAATGGACGCATGTGTTCGAAGACAGTATTCGAAGGCAGTATTCGTTGCACACTCTGCAAGTTGGCTCGTGTGAAGACGCAGACTTTGTTTTCATTAAGTGGGTTCCAATTTTGGTCATGCAGCACAGGATGAGCTGCGCTGCGATATTCAGGTGCACAACAAACTTGACGATGTACTGGAGAACAAGAACCAAATCATCAAGGCCCTCAAGTACGATGTCGCCAAGGTATCAAAGGCTCACAACGACCTCATTCGCGTGTACGAGGCAAAGTTGGCAGAATACGGCATCCCTGCAGAGGAACTAGGCTTCAGGCCACTGGTTACAAACACATCTCCTGGCCCAGCTGGACTTGTGGTTGGCGCCTGACCGCTCAGCTGGCCTGCGATTTTGAGTGATTTTTCTTGCGATTCACACACAGCTCTAGCCATACACAGCAGGGTCAGGCTGGTTAGAGTCGCTCTGTATGAAGTCTTCGGCCAATTTTGTGTCAACGTGAGTTGTGGTTGTTAGTCCCTGGAATGTACATTCCACATCATGATGATTGATACACTGACAAGGGGAGTCATGCACGCTAACCTATCACTCCTGAGGGCCAGAATTCTGAGTCTTCCCACATCGCTCCAGCATGGTCTCATACAGTGTCTTGCCATCGAATATGATGGGGAAGAAGTGGATCTGGCCCTCAGGCTTCGTCTGTGTCTCCTTGAAGTAAACGAGAACAGGGAACCCAGGCCACCAGAACTCCCAATTCACGAAAGAATCAAACCTCCATTTGTTCTCTCCCCCCACAAAGGCGTTCTCAGGCTGCTCCTCTGACTCTTCACCGATCACTACCTCCTGCAGAAAATGAAGCACTGGGTGGTCAGGACCCCTCACTGAGCATACAGAGAGCACAAATATCGTTGAAAATACTTGCATGAAGTAAGAGTGAAGGGTCAAGGATGTAACATAAGCAATTTATTGGTCATGCGTGCATACATAATGTTCTTCAGTCCAGATGATGTATCCCAAACTGCCAATCATTCACTCCCACATCTACACTGAGTGGACGCATCTTCTACGCATGGAGCATTCAAGCCTAGCCACAGAACCATGGAACAGGATATACCCTGACACCGGCAGGAAATCGCACTTGAATGCATTACATGCAGCAAGTGCATAGGCATTGCGCGGACAAGACAGCAACGAACATATAGCTAAAATGTAAAATTCTGCTGGCGGTAGTTGCGCACCAGGGTTTCCTTGTCGAAAATAAACTTCACTCGAGTAGCTTGGATGGCAAGGAACAAGCCCAGAATCCCAGTGATTGCTGCCAATGGCTTGATATCAACCGTAGCTGAAGCTGTAGCAATTCCAATCAAGGCACCGGGGAGGGCAAATGATGGCTCAGGCACCACCCTGCCGGGCGAGGATGCACGACAAAGAACTGGTCGCGAGAATGTCTTCAGTGCATGGTGCTGGGCTGCAACGGACAAAGAAGCTAGTTAAATACTATGAAAACTGTCCCTTCTCATGTTCGTGAGTAGCATGTGCAGGCGTGGAGGTCATACGTGCTTGCGAGAGCCTTGCAGCCCGGTGCTGATTGCAACGCCAGCTGGCACCTTGATAACAAATTGCGGCGGTCATCGTTGAGCTGCGAGGATTGTATTAGTTTGATATTTTGATTTAGAAGCCTTGTGCTCACAAAACTTGTACGATGAAGCGAATCACAATGCACCAGAATCAACGACTGGCAACAACTGTTCTCAGTTATGTCCTGTGCTATAGCAACGTCTTCCCGATGACAGGGAAGTTCTAAATGAACCACTATGAAAGCATCCGGGTGCACAATCAGGCCTGATCAGGTCAACTGAGCACAAGAAGCGCAGGCCTGTGCAGTGATGACCATCCATGCCCCTCATGCAACAGACCGCATGGCAGCAAGGGATGTACATGACACGATATTTTAAAATTTTCGGTCTGCAAGTGTTTGAACACCGCTATAGTGCCCTTCTTGTTTGTGGCAGCACCACTTGCTGACAGTGCAGAACACCCAGCTGCTGAGGCAAGGCCACACCCACACCAAGCAGCTGCTGCATGCCCGGATGCCCACTGAGGATCATGAGATGGAAGATAGGCGCAACGACAAGGTGCCCACTTCATGTCTTCCACAGGAATGTTTTTGGTCTTACGCTGCCCTACGACGGTAGATGATGGTGTCTTGCAGCCCATGCCATGCTCTATGTTTTCAGCGGTCCCTACTTCCAACAAGCCCCCTGATACAGCCGGGCACGTTTATAGGATCAGGGCTTGCAGCTAAGCATTCAAGGCCCAGATTTGTATGTTCATTGGATGTGGATACGTGCATGTGGCTGGAAAGCATGAGTGCATGTAGCTGCTGTTGCGATGTCGGTGTAAGATTGTGGTCACCGCGCACATTCATGTACAGTTCATCTGTTTCAGCCATGTAATTCGGCCCCCTTGAAACTTGGGCGGCATTTATCTAGTGCTGTACGCTAGGGTCACAGGGTACGTTGCGTTACGCTTACGCTGGAACTAAGTTTACGGAGTAAATTACGGCTACTGAGTTGGGTTACGGCGAGTTACGTAATTTACGCTATTTTGTGATGTTGCAGAGCCACTCTGTCCAGAGGGGGGCGTTGGAGCCAGGGCCTGGAGTAGGCGGCAGTGACAATTGGTGTATGCATGCAACCAAAGCTTTAAACACTAAAATGGCAGAAAGAAGAAATATTACAGAATTATTGGTACAGAAGATGTGGGGCCGCAAGTTGGGGCCGCAGGCACGAGTGTGCAAGGATCTGTGAGTAAATGGGCAGTTGTGGTGTTTTTTTGCGCAAAATTTTGTTTTTGCTTAAATTACGCCCGTAACTTACGGTACAGCAAACTTACAGTTACGTCACGGCGTAACTTAAAACAAGGCAACGTAACTTGTGACCCTACTGTACACCTACCCACTACTGCAAAGGGCGGTGCAGGGTTTGACCCTGATCACCATAGAGCAGCCCTGATGACTGTGTGCAAGGGAACACTTCAAAAAGCACTGGGCTCTCTTTTACCACCCACTCATCTTGGAGATAGCAGTTTAAGAGAGGCCCACACAGCTCATTCACATTAGGACAGGGAAGTCCAAGACATGGGAGACCTGCCGTTGCACGAGACCATGACAATGCAAGCAAGCCTGCATTCCGCAGCACAGCAACTCCTACCCCTGCTGCCATGTGCAGACACTGCAAATTTGTGGGCACACGACTTATTTGGTCTTGTGCCCACAACCAAATTCGTTTGTACCAACATCAGGTGTGTCTCACTAAGGCAGCTACCTTTGATGTTGCATTATCTCAGTTGAAGACATTTGCGTACACCGTGTGAACTGCAACATTGCTTCAGCGCGCCCATGATATGAGCGAATGCAGTTTCAGAATGGAGAAATCTTAGTGAAGGGCGAACTATGAACAAGACAGCTTCCAGATGCGGACTGCGTCACACTGAATGGTGCCCAAGCCAATGCCAGTCAGAGCAAGTGCAGGACAGACAATGCAGACCTTCTACTTCTATGCAGCAGGTATAGTACCAATTCAAGTGTGCCAGAGGACGCAATGCCAACTGGGAAACGTCTGTTAGGAACTCAATTCCTTCCGAGCAAGAAGCTGCCCTTCGTAGCAGCGAGGTGTTGAAGGGCATGGTGCCCACATACTAGCGTGGCACAGATCCTGGAAATGTCTGGCATGCATGGTATCTGGCAGTACTGATCTTGCATGTGGAGAAGGGTGGGCCAAGAGCAAGGCACTGGGACACTGTGCAGGCGAAATGGGCTGAATAATAGAGCGTTGGAGGAGATCTGATGGCACCTCGCTTCACCGATGCAGTGCTTGCTTGTGGTAGATGTGGCGCTGCTGAAGTCCACTGCCAAGCATCTGTGGCTGCCACCCCAACAGCCCGAGACCTGCTGGTGATGAGCGGCTGACAGTGACTGGCACTGGTGACGGCCCGTCGCTAACATACGTACCCTCTTAAGAACAAGAGATCGTGTTGTGGGGTCATCCAACTTTGGGCGCAGCTTCAGCACGTTGAATCCAGCCTCCATTGCAGTTGCTGAGATCCCGAAGGTCATTGCTCCTGACGAGGGTGTTCACCGCCCCATCATTCTGGACACTGAAGTTATACACCAGGACCACATAGGTTGAAGGGGGGCACCTGACAAAGACAGGCCAAAGGTATGCAGAATTTCGATGCAGTTTACTATTCTGGCCATGAGTGGCCTCGTGTGCTCTGGCCATTGTAGTGATGGCACTCGTACGTGGCTCCAGGTAGTCTCACTGGTGCAGTTCAACGAGGATATCTGTGACGCTACGCCAACCCGATGTGGGCATTCGTTCATGAGCCACTGAGCACGGCTTTTCTCTGTCTTGGACTTTCTCAGATTGCTTTTCCACACCTGGCACAGAATCAAAGTTCACATCACTTGCCCGCCCTTTCAGCCGTATGTACTCCACCACATCAGGAGCACATACATATCTATGAAGATGACCACTACTGAATGACAGCAGCATCTTTAATGCTCTTGTGTTGTCAGCAAGCAAGAATGGCCAACACACACTGATGAGCTGCTCTGGCTTGCAATCTTGAGTCTGATTGCTGACACTGCACCAGCACCAATCTTCGTCATACCCAAGCAGGTATGCGTGAAGGAGCTTTCGCTCAAGGATCCACCGTATGCTGTTCCGTGTACACAACTTCAGTGTCTTTCTGTTCAGCTACATAGCTTGCAGCATGACACGCAGATGATGCACAACTGACTGCAGCCTCAGCGGGACACTGTTCAGGTAGGTTGTGAAATCACTGCTTGCCATCCGGCAGAGAGCTTCTTTGCTGCTCGACGAGGCCAGATAACATTATCTGGCCTCGTGGCATGCAAGCAGGCCATGCATTATATATGCATGACCTGCTTGCATGCCACACTGAACGAAAAAAAAACGCGGCCAGCATGCAGCTGACTGCGGTGTACGAGCGAGCTGTGAGGTGTATATGTGTAGATGCAGATTGATACCAGTTCATGCTGCGTTGCATGGCGTGAACGTGCCCGAAGACTTGCAGGACGAACCATTGGCAGCGCATACCTCGCCAAAGGTTTGCCACAACCTTCGGGTGCGTATATGTGCCCCGCTACAAGCAGTACAATGATGTCATGTTTGCCAGTGTGGGTGTTTTGGAGTGCCGCTATGGAGCAGGTGCTGAGAGGTAGGGGTAGCTATGTAGGTTTTTCGACTCAGAGAATGGACCGCACCGCACCAGGAGGATGGCGCAAGAATCTGCCGCTTCCGCAGTGTTCCAGTGCCAGCTTGGCACGATGACGGTGTGGACAGCGCACCTGGCTTGGCACGCACCTGTCCTAGCTCCAGCTCGTTGAAAGTCAGTACCTCGCATCACGCATAACTCGTATCTATAAAGCATTCAGCGCAGCAGGATGTCGCATTAGGATGTCTGTTACCAGGTGTTGCTTAGGCTGGGGTAAACATCAGAAACTAGACCGCAAACAATGCTGTTCGCATGATACAACTCTGCTTCGTCACAACACAATGCCTGTGGAAGCAGCATCAAGTACAAAAGCTCGTCTATAGTGTCCGTTGAATGCTGAATTCGTATCATCTCGTTCTCTTGTAAGCCAAACAGTATGTGTTCAACCTTCAGAAGGCCTGAATCCGAACCCTGCTTGCTGGGTGCTCTTATTCTACCGCCTTCCAACTGCACTAGGTTTGGTTGGCAATGGTAAAAGCCTCAGTGACTGCCTGTGCTGGCATCTGACATCAGACAGTGCAACATGCAGGCGATTGAGAGCCATCCGATTGCGATGTCCATCTGGGATGGTGTAGACATCAGGCACTCGTCCTACGGGGCTCACAGTACGATCCTGGCACTATGTGCCGTGACCAGTGTATTGTGTGCTCGTTTTCGGCACATTAGCATGACACACGTGTGAACAGTGCTTCAGGTTATGTTGGCCCTCTGCTGTGTGTTGTCCTGTTGCCACTGCAGCCACACGCAGTCATTGCCATTTGTCTTGCGCTCACATGCAGCTCTATGCAGTCGCACGTATGAAAGGGCCAAGCAGGGTCAGCCTCGACGCCTGTGCTGCCCCCGCGCCATCCCCCCCGCCTGCCAACCTCCCCTTGCCTGGCCATGAGATGGAGAGCTTGCAGGAGGTGGGCACCAGGCCCGCCCCCATGCATGCGCACCCTTGCTGCACATGGAGTGCCTGATGGAGAGCTGCGTGTTCGACTGCAATGGTTACCAAACCCATGAACATAGTGCCAGGATCGTACTGTGAGCCCCGTAGGACGAGTGCCTGATGTCAACCCCATCCCAGATGGACAGCGCAATCGGATGGCTCTCAATCACCTGCGTGTTGCACTGTCTGATGTCAGATGCCAGTACAGGCAGTCACTGAGGCTTTTACCATTGCCAACCAAACCTAGTGCAGTTGGAAGCCGGTAGAATAAGAGCACCCAGCAAGCAGGATTCGGATCGAGGTCTTCTGAAGGTTGA
Source organism: Ulvella scutata (assembly GCA_032359135.1). Lineage (NCBI taxonomy): Eukaryota > Viridiplantae > Chlorophyta > Ulvophyceae > Ulvales > Ulvellaceae > Ulvella > Ulvella scutata. The sequence goes on from JAUMHD010026894.1 coordinate 27,388, forward strand.
ATACATTCTGTTTGGCTTACAAGAGAATGAGATGATACGAATTCAGCATTCAACGGACACCATAGACGAGCTTTTGTACTTGATGCTGCTTCCACCACCAGATTGCAGGTTCTATGCAATCAACACTTAGGAAGCGAAATCGGTGTACTAATCTGGCAATGAGTATGGCTCTGGCCATTGTAGTGTGATGCTGGCAATCGTACGTGGCTCCACCACAGTGGCAGGTTGCCTCACTGGTAACCTCACAACTGGACGCTACGCCAACCCGATGTGGGCATTCGTTCATGAGCCACTGAACACGGCTTTTCTCTGTCCTGGACTTTCTCAGATTGTTTTTGCATACCTGGTACAGATTCAAGGTTCGCTTAACTTGCCCGCGTGCTTTCAGCCATTTGTACTCCACCACATCAGTCGCTCATATACATCGGTGAAGATGATCACTACTGAGGACAGCGTCTCATGAGTTGTCAGTAAGCAAGAATGGCCAGTACACACCGAGGAGCTGCTCATGCATACCTTTCAATTTGGACAGAAAGGGTTTGAGAAGCTTACATTTTGGCCTGGTGGCGCGTTCCCCTGGCTTGAGTCAGTCCCTATACTCAAGTGTCATGGCTTGGTGCACCATGTAGGTAGAGAGGTTAGCTTGATTCCCTGTCGTTGCTTCAGTAGTGGAAGCAACAACAGGGAATCAATCCCTGTCCTGTGTCGTTTGTGAAAGGTCGAGCTAAGTTGTCATGCGATGATTTGCTGGTACATGAGTCATTCTATGGATTTATGCCTGTAACTTTACACTACATTTGGCCTGGTGCTCTAGCGTAAATATTTGCAATTCTAGTGAAGTTGGCATTTTGTTTGGTGGATGGTTCACAGGTTAGGCAGCACCGTTTTATTCATGACGCTTTGCGCAACATAAAAAAAAATCGAGGGCGCTGACTTTCGGAACATATTTCGGGAAAAGTGCCTGAATGGTGGATTAGCCGCCCCAGTGGTGGATCAGAATGATATACTACGTGCATATGATGCTAAATATGCACTCTTGTTGACGAGGTGTGCGTGGGGTGGCGCTCCAGATGCCAGCTCAATGTATTTGGTGGGCTGAGTCAGTGACAACCCCCCGTAGCCACTCACCGACAACTGCACCATTTGAGCCCTCAGAGTCATCAAAATGTCATACAAACAACTGTTGAACTTCTTGTTGCCAACAACATACAAAGTCGAATGGAACAAGTTTCAGCTTCATCCGTGAAATCAGTTGTCTGATTTTCCAACTTCAGCGCTTTCCCAAGAATAAAAAATATTCGGGATCGCCATGTTGCGCAAAGCGTCAGGATTAGATTGGATTAAAACGGTGCAGCCTTAGTGTCCCATAGATCCTTGAAGACCATTGCGGTGCTGCAGTACTAGTAAGAACATGTTTCACTGTGGGGATAGGCCAGAACCACCAATTACAGAACTATTATGCCCATCAACCACTCCATAGACCACAACCGTGCACATGTAATTTTACATCTAGCAGATTACATCCCGCGAACTGCCTGCTGCGGAATATGCCTGGCACATGCCCACTGTTGTGCCTCTTGCTTCAGATGTCCTCAGGATACCTACAATGAAGACAGTTTTGTGTCATTGCCAGGGGGGGGGGGGAGGGTTACTGTTCGTGTTCATGTCATGGGATTTGTGAACTATGGAGGGAACAGGGGAGTCAAAAGCACAGTGTGAACACATTGGGAACGAATTTCGGTGTCGGACCTGCGCACCCACAGCACGTCTCATGAGAGACACTCGTGTTGCTGGCTCTGATGCTAGGGTGCCAAACGCCTTCAGAACCGCAAGCCGGGTCATGTCACAAGATCTTGGCATAGCATGTGCAGAGATAACTGCTGGCTCTCTGGCAGTTCACACTCCAGCTGCATGATGGCCTGGAGTGTTGCCAAGGTTTCGTTCTTGGCAGCATCTCCAGAGTCTGTCAGTAGAATGAACACTGGCTTGTGTGGCCACTTTGGATTCTTCCCTCTCCACTGCACATCGTCACAGACAACACTGATCACATGAAGTCTTGCAACAATCAACGAGACTGCACATGAAGGTTACAGTTTGAGTACCCATGTCAAGCATCTATGTCATAGCTTGCCACAGTGTTCACAGGCTGTAAGTACTTCAAAATTGGGAACTTTAAGGCAACATACTTGAAGATTGACAAAATCATAGCTCGTACATTCTTACATGCATTGCAGTCTCACGCCTATGTGCGCACCTTTCGACACAGAACAAGAACAAGGAATACTACAAGCCAGTCTTTTGCACCTCTTGCAAGCTGCTGTAGGCAGTGCTCAATGCAACATCGAACTTGGTTCCAAACTTCGGCCATACAAACATGATTGTTTCCCGCAGCTTGTCAATACTCTGTACACTGGCTGCGTTCACATGTACAGCAGCAACATCATCAAATGCTACGTACGTCACTAGGTCATCAGGAGATGTGACCTTGCACTCAGCAACATACTTCAGGCAGCTTTCATGCGCAACACCTAACATATTGTTGAGCTTTGGGAAGTGTGTATGATTTTTCATCTTGTTGTCCTTTGGCTGCATGTGCTGCTTATGCATGGACCGTGACTTGTCAATCACAAAGAATGTATGCACAGCTTCTGTGCCCTGATGCCTGCAAAGAAGCGATTTTGCTGATCGGTGCAGTACAAGTGAGGCAACAAGGAATGGAAGAGTGCAGCAGAATCGCCACGCCATTCTGGACGCATGCACGAATGGAACATTACGCCCCGCAAATGAAACAAAATGGAACAGATGGAGCAGCAGAAATGGCAGACTGTCACATCTGAACATTGCTTACGTGCCCTCCTGTTGCACCTTGTTGCTGGCGATGCTTCTGTGCTCATTGGTACTTACCTTGCCACTGTGCACTGAGGTTGCTGTGTTTGATGGGGCTGCCCCAGGTGGATGCCCCTCCTCCTCCGCTCTTCGGAGAGCTGAGGCCCATTCCCTTTGGGGTTGGTGTGATGTTTTTTGTGTATGTGGTTCGTGGGACAAACATCCTGGCATGCGGCGTTGTTGATGTCATTGCACACACGCATAACACACGACCCAGCTTTGCTTCCTGACTTTCTACTAAGTCTAATCAACAGTTGAGAACATACGTGCATGAGAACACATGGCCATCAGATGAGATATATCCAACCTTCGCCTTCTTGCCCTTGGGTGGAGCTGCAGCATCGTATGGTTTATGCCACAATGGTATTTGACAGAAAACTTTCTCGGGGCGAGCTTCCTGCAGGAGAGCAGGATTGTACTCATAATTGTACAGGTAAAAGTATTATGTGATTGACTCAGGTCTTTCCTGTCACATCCATGTTATGTTCGGAGCTGTGCAAACTGTCTCGTACTAGTGTCCAGGCCCTGGGAGCATGAGCAGCACAGCTCAGGGAAGGACGTGTCATACCATTTGGTGGATCCTGTTGTTGCATGAATGATTGCAGAGCCGAAATTCAGCTTGCTCGTCAGCCGTTGAAGGATCTTCAAAGCCAACGGCGATCCAGTGCGCCTCATGGGTCAGCTCATCCATGACAGTATCATCATGCCCAAGCCCATTGGCCTCCATATGGCGACGCCCTTCATGGTCCTTGCTACCGCAGAGAGCAGGGTTGCAAGGCAGGAAATGCGTGTGGCCTCGGCCGTAGCGTCTGCAGAAGCTGTCACATGTCTCAGCACTGCCCTCATTGCCATCTCCATACCTGCACATGGCTCCTGCCTTAACCCAGGACCAGAGGGAAACCTGATTGTGACCTGTTGAGACGCTTGCGATCTGACAGTCTGGGACAGCCCCGCAGCTAGGTCCCCATATTGCATGCAGCAGCTGTATCACTGCAAGTCAGCAGGACTTCATCAGTGTCAATACATGACAGATGCAGCAGCCCAGCGAGGCAGCGCACATGCGGTCCCCAAGCCTGAACTCGTGTTGCTCTGATATCAGCCAGTAGTTTTCAAGGTGGCCGTGCTCCACTCCGTGACGGCCCTTGTGAGAATGCTTCTTGTTGCATCTGCAAGGCAATCAAGCATGCTGACAAGGGCCCTACCTAGCACCGCAAAAAGTGCAGCATGCATCAGAACCAACACTTCTAAGTCAGCCTCTGCCGGCAGCAAATGAAAACATGAGTTGGTCTGCTCTGGAACCTCACACCATATAACCATTGTATGTTGTGTGGATGCACACCTGTTAGCGAACTGAGGGCATGGCTCTGCACAGAAGTGCTCATGCGGCTTGCGGTCGCAGCAGCACTCACCTTTGTGCATCAGGTGGCCAGCAGGTATCATTAAGTTGCACTCTTTTCTGGTTACAAGCTGCTCAGGGCAGACCTCGTAATCGAATTCTCCAACTTTGCCCTGGAACTTCTTCTTCTCCTTCCTGCCTCGCAGCTGAGACTCAATAGCACAGACACCCTGGCACGCGCACAGCCTAGGTTGCCTGGTCCCTGGGTCCACACATGGATGCTCCCTACCGCACAAGTGCATTGAAGCAGGGTCATCAATTCCATGGAAGTGCCCACCAGGGCAATCTCTGTTGCACAATGGGCATCTCTGCAGCGCCAGACCCATTTTCCTTTTCGTTGCGCCATGCCGAGGAATAGACAGCATCACCAGCAACTGTGATGTTCACATTCAAAGCCTGATCCTTTGAGGTTTCAACTTCATGAAATGAAGCAGCCACATGAAGATCCATCATCACTGTTTTGAGCAAGTCCTTCGATTGGATTCGTAACCTGAAACCTATCATGTTTCGGGCGAGTCATAATGGTACTCTTTTTTTAACTGATCGGGAGCCACGCCAAATCGGGAGCCACGTCACGAAATTGAAACACAAAATTATTTTCGATGTACAAGCTACGCCAAGCAGTGAAGCATGAAGCTGAAAACACGGTGAAACCCGTGACTTCAGTTTCGATGGCGTTTTGTGGCCGCAGAATACATCACCTTTGTCGAGAGTGCCCAGGCAGCACGAGCATGCAGCACAAGTGTGAATTGAACTCTCAACAAACTGAATTCAACTGCAAGACGTTCTTGTGAGCTCAAGAAGTATTCTGGATCAATTTGCAATCTAGTACCGTTTTGGAAGCTTGAACCCAGAAGCAAATAGAACATGACGTGTAAGCGAAGTTGTCAGAAATCCAATTGTAAAAACACTGCCCACCACTGATTTCAATTCACTCCCCTTGGAGCAACAAGCAGACAGACAGATGGGTTGTGTCAACCTGATGCTTGCAGGGACAGAACAGCTGCTGCACGATGTGAGAACTTGTCTGCACAAAGCTATCACAAGTCTAAGCTCTGAACAGTCTAAAAGTAGCGGTAGTGGAATAAATCTGTCAAGCTGCCAAATGGAGTGCCAAGCAACGAACCTGGGGGCATCCAACAATACCACAGTCATGGCGCGCATGCTCCACACCAAACGATGCTCTGCAGAGCTGGTTGCAGCCTGGTGCAGTGCACAGTTTCCCGCATTGGTGCATGTTGCATAGGCAATCATGCTCCCCTGAGTGGCCTGGTTCCCTCTGGCACACCAACCTGCAGTTTGTTGCCATTGAAAACACACAGGGCTGTCCACATGTGTGCTTCACCACCGCGCACAGGTGCTCGCCTGGATGGTCAGCCTTTCCGCTGCACTTGTGCCTCGCACTGCCCTTTTCGATACAAAACTTGCACACACGGTGGCACTTGTGGTCTGTGCGGCAATCATGCTCCGTGTGTGAGAGCCCCAGAGCTTGGCAAGGGAGATGGCAGTGAGCACATGTAGATGTGCACATCTTGAATGCAACCTCGATGCGCTCAATATGTAAGGCAAGTGCTGTGCGCAGTGCATGCTCCTCAGAAGTATCCTTGAATGTCGAAGTCTGCTGCTCAAGCCACAAGCGAGCCCTGGCCTCTCTGCGAACAACTATTGCCTCCAGGACAGCTTTTGTTGCAAGGTGAAGGATTCTGCATACGCCAGGCAAGGTGAGTGAAATGCAAACGGGGCTGGGTTACCATACCATCCATAGCATCTTGCAGCACCAGATTTAACGCACTCAAGTGAATGCAGAGTAGGAAAACCGTGCTGACTCTTGGCTAGTGCTGGTCATGTGTAATACACTTACCTATTGCCACAGTTATACATACATGTTGTTGTTGAAGCAAGTGTGTGGCAACATGAAAGGATCTCGTTCTGTGTAGGAAGCTGATTTAAGAAGTGTCACCTGAACTCTGTGGCTGTAAGGTTCAAGGACAGTGCCTGGGAAACCTGCTTCCTGATGGCTGCAAAGTCCTCCTGCACAAACTCCTCGCCAACTGCCTTTCTGGCGGCGTCCTCCTCGCCAACAACATATCCAAGGCGCAGTTGCTCATCCATGATCTCCATGGAGAGGCACGTTTTGCTACCAACGCCATCTACATGATACACACACAGGATGTTAGCATGAGGTCTTCACAGAACAGAATCAGGACTGTCTGACGGTCTGCACACGGATGCAAGATGATGGGAAACATAGAAGTAAAGAAACTTGCTGCAGCTTTGTAGCAGTGCCTAAGCGCCCATAAACAAGTTGTAGGCTTGCAGGCAGGGCTGCTGCAGAGCATGAGCATTCTCATAACTAGCACCTTCTGAATAAAGCATGTTCAGAGTTGTCTTCCCTGCTTCTGGCACTGCAGTTTGAGCCTTCTTCACATCAAGTAGGAGATCTGCTGGCACATCGAAGGTGGCCACAACATATGAGCTGTGGGTAGATGTGCCATGGGAATCGACGCTGTCCAGAATTGGCAGGGGCATTGGTGAGAGTACTTGGCCATTCTTCACTGTGCCCTCACAGCCAAAGTAGCACACTGCAGCAAGAAAAACAGTTAATGCAGCACACTTGCAGTGCCAAGTCGCCAGCAGCAGAGCACACTGGCAGAACATGCCTGTAGTCAGGATGGATGTGAGGCCTTTGGCTTGTGAAGTGAGCCACTGCTGGTGGACTGATGTCCAGTCCTTCTTGGCCATCTTGACCAGCATAAGCTTCAGCATGTACAGCGCCTGGGCACCATCACCATACTGTGGGCAAGCCTTGTCTAGCAGCCTCCGAGTGCACGTCTGCAGAGCAACACCTGTTCATAAGTTATGGCGACTTCACATTGCAGCTATCCACCCTTTGCTAACTCGAAGATCTTTGCAAGTATTGCATCAAAAGGTGCAACGTAAGGGCACTACCAATCAGCCATACCTCAGCAAGATCTTCATAGAATTGCTTGGACGGTGATGTGAAGGCAGCTGTCTGCAAGGAACCGTTGTATAAGCTGGACAGGAAGTTGTTCTTGTCTTTCTTGACAAACTTGGCCACCTGCTTCTCAAAAGCAGTCACAACATCCTTCACGTCGCCCTGTTGTGCGTCCTTCAGGATGAACATCAGGGAGCCTCGGAACATCATCTCGCTGTCGTGCTCACCCTCGCCTTTCACTGCAGCAACTTTCGCAACCCCTTTCTGCATCTGACTGAGGGTCCGCTCCAAGTCCCTGCAGGTGGTGTGCTCATTGATAATTGACACAACAAAGTCCCTGTCGTAGACTTCCCCGATTGAAGCCGCGAGATTTCCCGTTTTGTCCAGCACTCAACTACAGCGCACAGGATGTCACAGAAGCAAAGAGTAGTCCCCGGAGAATTAATCATTATCATTATCTATTATTATTTGGTATTATCATGTCCTGAATAGGTCAATAGCTTGGCACTGCCCGATACCAGAGCAGAACGTACTTAGAGTATGCCATCGGACTCTTGAACATGGTTAGGCTGGAGACTGATGCAGCAACCAGACAATGCAGCATGTCTTGTCAGTGTCTGTACGTTCTACTGAACCAATTCCCTCACAGTCCAGGAACAGAATTAAAACCTCGTTGTTATCTTGATCGTATGCATGGCGTGCAGACAACCATATTCCATCGGTGCACCTTCCACTGCAGCAGACACATGATGGTGGGGTGATCTGAGAGTGTAACAGACATAGGGTACATGCTTGAATTTTTTACTTGCTAAGGCAAGCATGTAATGTTCAACGAAATCATGTGCAAAACTACATGCAAGCAGTGGAACGCAAGACCAAACACAAGTCATATATCAGGTGAGCACACACCCTGCAACGTCAAAGAAAACTGATCCCATGTGATTCAGATGTTACGAATTCCCTGATGACTGCTTTCCAAGAGCACAAGCAACGCGCACGGGGCCAGAGTGGTTCTTCAGAATGAAGTCGAATGGCCCGAGCCTCAAGCGATTTGCTAAATCAACAATGCTGGCTTCATACAACGGCTCACAACGCTCTCCGTCTTGCATGGGCTCAAGTTTGTTCCCTGCACAGCGGCTGATCTGCACTGGCACTAGGCACATAGCTCTACGCATCCAATGCCCCAGCTGAACACTCGTCGTAGAATCCACAGCTTCATGCACTGCCGCAATGGATGAGGTACATCCTCTCCCATCCAGAGTGAGACAGTTTCCAGCAGGCTTCCCTGCTTGTTGTACAGTCATCTCAAGGAGCATATTCACATACTCGCTGAAACTCTCTGCGACTGACGCATCCTCTGCATGCCAAATACAGTTTCAGTCAGATGATGTGCAGCAGCACTTGTGTCGTGATGACTTCACTGCAGTACTGTCTGAGTACCTCTCAGGATTCATACCTGTGACGCAGTACAGAGTGACTTTCCGACATTCGCCAGTGTTAGTCAGCAAGCTGATGCAGTCATCGACTGGGAACTTTACAGCCATGGTGTGCACGTGATTCAGCAGCTGGTTGGCTGCAGGTGAAGGTGGCAGCCGGGCACACTGATCCGCTTGTTGCGTGCACTTCACCTCATCGAAGAAACTGTCAATTTGCAGCTCCAATGAGGTGACATCGTTGCCATTTGCAGCCAGGACGTACGTCTTGCCTTCTACATTCACTGAGCAGAAAGAAACATCCTACACACACACACACACACACACACACACACACACACACACACACACACACACACACACACACACACACACACACAC